>JAGVVM010023135.1:0-10986 GCA_019149425.1 Psidium friedrichsthalianum | reverse complement strand
TTGGGGTATGCTCTAAAGCAACCATGTAACTGTTACATGTATGGGCATTTTGTTGTACTTTCAATTATATTTAATTGGCAAGACGTGTTCATTATCTTGTTCCCTTATTTAGATAAATAAAGTCCATAGGATCAGTTGTAACCGAAACCTATTCTTGAGACGTCGAGAATATGTGTGACAGGTTTTCAGTTGGTCTCCGATCCTTATATTGTTCCTGGTCAAAGGATCGTTGACTGGACACCAATGATCCGATTGAGACTAGTGTGTTCGCAACCTCGCCATTGAGTATTAGATATTCAATGGGGATGACGAATCACAAGTCATCGAATATTAGATGTCTAAGTTGAAACACAGGTGTTCGTATCGAACGAGTTCGATCGAATTCACTGAACGTGACACACATGAGCGATTAGCAAACATGGAGGCTTCGTGCTTGGTCAATGTCTATATTGCTCTAGCTTTGCTGTGTAAATAATCCTCGAACTTGAGGCACGATGCTAACTTATATATTGAGTAGCTGTGATTCACAAGTGCGTATATTGGCAGGTCGTCGACTCGCCTCTGTATTTGATGGTTATAGTCATTTATATACGAAGTCACAGGCGTGTGCAACAGTTGGGATCTGTCTCCTTGTTTGACAAGGTTGATGTCCTATGCGATCTATTCGTAACTGTGTATTATAAAATCCTTGGCCAAGGTTGAAGTCGAGAAATGTATTGCAAGAATGCACGTTAGATAGATTTTGGCATATGATCAAATTAGTAGGTTTGACAGATAAATCCATGATCTTTATTCGATCGAGACATGGCAAGACAGAAGGATTGAATTACACTATAGCTAAAGCTGATAGGTTCGCTTTGTCCTTGAATATTCACACTGACTGGGTAGCCATGACATATTGCTAGATGTCACTCATGACTTGTGGGACCTGAATATCGATTAGGGACAGTCGATTCTCTAAGGTTATACTAATTTATTAGTATGTCCCACTATCGACTCAGTGGTGAATCTAAGGATGTCATGCACCATAACCGATGCATGACGACATTATATGGAAGATGAAAGAGCAAAGTTGTTTGCTATAGTGACTATTCAGATAAGTCAAACTGAAATTAGATCAAATTGAATTTGGTTCTGATTTCTAATCACAAACGAATAGCATACGAGACAAGCACGACCTAAGCATGATGTCACATTGATGTGATATATGCATGCTTCTCGAGATGACGACATTTGTCATCTAAAAGGATAAAATAAGATTTTTTATCCAGAGAAAAAGTCAAAGAACAAGGTTTGTTATCTATTAGACAAAGCAATAGGATTGCGAAAACGAAAAACCTGGACAGACAGGTTTTGGCAGGACGAAACAAGGCAGGCACGGGGCAAGCCAGACTGGCGCCCGAACCGCCTTTGACTCGGTCAAAGGCAGTGGACCAGCCACTGCCCAAACCGCCCTATTTAGGGCGGTTTTAGGGTGCCCCAACCCCTATAAATAAGGGTTGGGGGTTATGGAAGAATGGTTACTTCCTCCACCATTTTTAGTCCCGTTTTTTGTCCGTCCAAGAGAGTTTTTCGTGCCGTTTTCTCGTGTACGTGCAAAAAATTTTGCACAAACAGTTGAGGGTCGTAATTCGTCGGTGGACTCGAGGAAAGCTTGGATTGTCGTTTCTCAAGGATCGCTAGCACGATCAAGAAACGAACGATCGCGAGCTTCGTCTTCTGTCGTCGCGTGGTCGTTGGTGTGTCTGAACTAGAGGTTCGGTACTTAACGAGCTACATGGACATCTGAACAAAGTTGGCTCAAGCTCGAATTTCAGGTTTCCGATAAATTACTTTTGATAGTTTAGATTTTTCATTTGAAAACGTACGAGAAACCCTAAGAGATTAGGTGCGCGGTTCGTTTCGCTTCCGCTGTTCTTGATTATTTTTTATTGTATATTGTGCACCGCGCCTAGGCAAACCCAACAAATGTCGCCCGAAGAAGGCATGCGATAGGGTCATTTCATGCTAAACTTGGAACTTTACCCAATTTATGACGATGATCTAATCTTGTCCTATTGTCGCCGTGTATTGCGTGGATTATTCACTCGATCAATGGACATTCTATCTATCTTTTCTCTTTCAGGGAGATTAGTGGCATCACATCGGGGTAGGCTTTAAAAAGAGGTCATGATCATAATGCAAATTAGTTCTTGATTAATTAGAAAAATTAGAGATTCGGCTACGATCCGGTCCGGTTTTTTTCTCGTAATTGTTTTTTTTTTTAGCATGATGGGGATTTTCTAAGTGCAAGATCCACTTCCTATGATAATGTGCACCACCGACAGAGGCAATTTTTTTTTGTCATAACTTAGAAAAAAAAATGAGAAATCATCGGTCGAGGGGTTTCGGTTTCGGATGTGGGTTGCGAGTGGGGGATGAATTTAATTCTTGTCCGGTTTATATAAATAGGTCCGACCGATCCATCATGCACATCCCACTAAGGTAAGTAAGTGCAATCCTACGGACACTGTGCGGTGATGCGTATGAAATTGTAATTGCGCTAATCATCATGGATCGGTCGATAATCTAAGAAAGGTTAACGTCGCCTATTCCAGGGTTTACACAGAAGGTTGTTGAAGTAGCAAAATCCACGTCACATTCGCATCGTGAGGTGGAACGTTGTACTTTAAATGGCGTGCATCTCATTCGCCCAGACAAACGATTCTTAGAAGTCGTGTATTATCAATAATAATAATAATAAAAAGAGATGATAATTAGGATGTTTCTCGGCGAAGAGTTAGTCATAATTCAGGATATTTAATATCGACTTCAATTTATTTTGTAAGTTGGAAAGATTTGTGATGAAAGGAACCGGAGCTGGGTTTTTTTTCTTTTCTGACTCATTTTCTTATTAAAACAAGTTGTTGTCGGTCCTCGTATCGAGGAGTGCCCAAACGAGTTCGGGGCATGGATGGTTTTGAGAGGCAACGGTATTATAAATAACGATCACAAGGTAAACCTAGTTGGCCAATCGCATTGTCGAATTTACCGAAAATTATGTGTTGAAGTCAAACCCTTTTCATCTTTTCACGTCCACGTGCGTTTGGCGCCGGCCGACGAATGACTAATCGCTCGTCGAACATGGTGATGCTCGCATCGAAAATCTCGAATAATTACTGGAGCACGGGTCTACGGTCGTACAAGAATGAGCATAGTTCTAAGGTAGAACCTGGAACCTGGAGAATTAGACCAATGGGAATCGATCGATTCTGGGTTCCAGGGTATGGAGGGTAGGTATCAAGTTCTAAAAATAAAAGAAACCTGTTCTGACGAGTAGGTTTCAAGTTCTAAAAATTAGGGAATTTGGAGCAAGTTTTATGTTTTTTTTTCTTGTACATGTCTTCGCGTCATCCCATGATATTTCATGATGTTTGATAATGAGCATGTAACCCGGAATATTTCATTATTGAGATTTTTATTTGTTAATATTTCATATTTTTCATGTGTCTAAATATAAGTTGTGGTCGGTGAATTTTAGCAGCAGGTAGAGGTGATTAAATGTGATTATTCACTGCTATCGTTCAACTAAGAATATATGTAAAACCTAAAATCGATTGTGGAACCTGTGACAGAGTAGCTTTTAAAATTTAAAGTATGCATGATAGGTTTTAGATTCTAAAAAATGAACAATCTGCATAGACGAACAGGTTTTAGGTTCCAGATAAAATTTGTACGAAATTTAGCTCATCCCTAATCATAAAGATGGTCCGAACCACCGTCAGATTAACTCGCGGCTGTCGGTGTCGGCGTGGGCGCCCCAAGGGGGATGAAGCGGAGGGGGCCAAACGAAACCCGAAGCCATGGTCCCCACCCACCCGGCAGAATTCTATGTTGGTTAGGCTTTCATGGAGTTGGGACCCACGCTACGGACACGTGTCGGGGGAATTTTGTGCGCTTAGGCCACCGATGCAGACAGCGTCGGCAGAGGGGAACGCTGTCGTTTCGATCCCCTCAAAAAGAGGAGTAGTAGGACAAGACAGGACAAGACAACATTAATCTTCGCGCATGATTAACTCATTGATTTTGCTTATCATTGACTTCTCGAAACACAAACAAAAACAGAAGCAAAGAAGCACAACTCACTACGAAACGCGCGTCGTAAAACAGCCTTCATTTTTTTTTCTTTTTTTAATTAGAATTTTATTTCCTTCGCTTTGAAAGGCCGAAATGGATTTTCGCACAGCTCAAAAAAAAAAACACCTCCCGAGTCCTTGTCTTTTTAACCCTCTAAACGACGGGCCGTTTTGATTGCTCTGTTGGCACGAGTTCTCCGGCGCGCATCCTCGTTCACGTGCGCCCGATGCCGAAGCAAAGAAAGCATCTTTAATTTTAGCGGTTATTAAGGATGAGAATGATTTCGAAATTAGAATTGAAAATCGGAGAACAGAAATCGAGAAAATCGGTCGAATTGATCGTCTTTTTCAATCATAACTCGAGCGCGATGCTTGGCAATCTAAAAATCGCCTGCGAACACATTCATCATCTATCAATTCACGAAAGTGTCTCAAGTCGCCCCTGATTGAACGGGAGATGAGTCGTTCGGCCTAGATTTATCTACCGGAGGACCGTTTTACATCCACGAACGGAACAACGATGCTGACGGGAGACCTCAAGGTGGTCCTGAGTCAAAGGACTTCGTCAGGCAAGAAAAACAAAAAATTGAAAGCCGGTACGATCGGGCTTTCAGGGAGCCGCGACGTGACACCTCCATGGAATAGAGAAGGTACAACTTACCTGAAAAGATAGGAAAGAAACCGAGAAAGAAACTAATGAAAACGATGAACGTGTAAATTAACTTTATACTTGTTAATGGACTTGATTATAAATTTGAAATAAAAATGGGAAAATCCGAAGTTTTTTTTTTTTTTATAAACATGGAGACATAGATCAATCACGTCGTGTCCCATGCCAATTGCCAAAGGAGACCCCACTTCTCTAAATGCACAATTTGGCAGCGGGTCATTTTCTCGTGATAGTGCACCATTTGAAGTATCTCCTCTAATTGCTAAAAATGCTTATAGTATGATACTTTTAGTTAATATTATCTCTTAGTTCTAGATACTTAATCCTGTTTTAGTCTCAAACACTTCTTTAAAAAGAATTTCAATGACGAAATCATGTCCTTTGATCGACATATAAATTTAGAACCAAATTACGCTCTTTGATAAAAAAGACTTCAATAAAAGTTCTGTTATTCTGTCGTTATATCAATTGCATACAATTTATAATTTGTGTTTTCTCCTTGTTTTGGATTGGACATGAGACGTGAAGCAAGACTGTCAAGGGTGAGAATCTTGCAATCGATAACATTTTTACTAATTGTGTGGAGATAGATTCTCATTTGTAGCAATTCAGAGAACCCTACCAGGTGCTTCACGAACACATTGAATGCCCTCCTAAAGGAATAATCAGGGAATTTGTTTGTATCAAGCTAGAACATGATCGCGCGCACATCACGATATTAGTATAATGTAGCCAAAAATGGAGATAATATGTTATCTTAGCCGACTAATAGGATAATATAAGTAAGGTAGATGAACAAGATTCAATCAAGCAAATTGTCCAGAGCATTAACCCTCATTTCAATTTAGTAAGACAATGGTCCGTGGATTGAGAGATTGACTGCTGCATTTTTTAAAAAAAATTCATTTGATTGGTTTTCCGAGGAACAAGGTTTGCTGTCCTCCGCGGCGTTGTCTAATCTAAATCCTTAATTATAATCCTCAAAGCTAAAAGTAAATAAAAACATAAATAATTGACTAATTAATAAATAAACACATCTAAATTTTTAAGTTCGATCGCCAGCTAATAGAAGATGCCCCGTCCATGAATCGAATACCCACTTTGAGCGGCCACGACGTCGTGTCACTGGAGTGGTGGTCGGTTCGTGGCGATTTTATTCATCGAATCGAACTTTAGGTGGGTTTGATATTATAACACTTTGCTTGTGCATGCATGTTTGGAGAGAGAGAGAATGCAATTATGAATAGATTGGTTCTCATTCTTTTCACCGGTGTCAAAAAGCATTCTTTTCTCCGTCCAGATTGGCGTTTGGCATTTCGTAACAGGACAAGTGCACCGAAAAGTCCCGACTTGTCGTGAAAGTGCAGTTGAGCTCGGAAACTTCAAAAGTTGCATTCAGTCTTAAAACCTGTCGCGGAAGGTTAATTGAATCCTACAACTTTCAAAAAGGCGCAATCATAGAACTTGTCAAATTGGTGCAATCAAGATTTTTCGTCAATCCCGTTTAACATAACAAAGAAAAACGTTAACAGTTTTAAGACTTGATTGCACGAACTCGACGAATTTTAGGACTTGATCGCATCAAATTGACAAGTTCTAGGATTTGATTACACTTTTTTTAAAAAAAAAATTATGATTCGATTGTAATTTGTGGTAAATTTTAAGATTTGGTCGCGCTTTTTTTAAATTTTTATAGCGGTTGTGGAAGAAGATCATTTGACCAAGTCCGTTGGTTGGACTGGTCAAAGGACACAAAGGGTGGATCATTATGAGCTTATTTGTCACTGGCTTTTAGGTAATTTAGGTAGAAAGTCTTGTGCACTTAAATAAATTATCGTAGCTTGTTAGGTGATTGGGCACGCATTATGTATCCGGAGCTGACCTCCATCCATCCACACAAGTAGTTGATTAGTTCTTAATCAGGGCGTTGCTCCAAAACATAATGCTTCCATGCAATTAAGCTGATAAGGATTAAGGACGTGTTTATGCCAACTAATGTCAACAGTTGGAATGTCGCTTCGGAACTAATGACGTGTGTTTGGTGTTTCATCTTTGTTGATTAGCCGATTGTCATCGTAAAAATAGATAATGAGAGATTAACGAGATGATGATCATAGTGATCGTCTCTCTTGATCTGCATGGAGAGTTTGTGTGTGCGAATAAATTTCTGCAGTTGATTTTGGTGAATGTGTAGACTAGTTCGGCTATTCGTCCAATCGATTGCCACTGAGGAGAATGTTCGTGACATGGCTCCACAACCTCTCCACATTTAGGCCTCTCGAGATCTAGATTAGGTCAACATTCGAGGGTATTTACTCTCCCGAACTAGATCTAGGAGTTCCTTACATAAATTTCATATGTGTTCTTTCCACATATTGATGTTGCTATCTCTGCACGGCGATGGTGATAGGGACATTAAACTTAGATGCATATCGCAAGCCGTTGTAAATTAAGTGAGAAATTCGAGCTTTTGCTCGTCACTGAATCTTGTGATTGGCTGTCGATAGTCTATGGTGATAGATTTGTTCTTGAAGAATGAGAGTGTGTTTCTAGTTGCAAATAGTTCTTTGTTATTTATTTTCTAGCATTTGATTTGTTGTGCGGTTATTTTGATATTTGCTAGGGTCGAAAGCCTTCTATATACCTATCAAGTATTATTTTGATATACAAATGCAAACTTTCTTTCGACAAAAAGAACACCTTCAAGAGCAACTCCCTTCTCTATGAGTTTCCCAAGTGCCAAGCTCCTCTTTCTTAGGTTAAGATTTACGGTCATTGTCGGAATCTTCATAAGTTGTCAGATCTGGATGATCTGGAAGCATGTACGCTGGCCAATCCGACGAGCGATCATCGAATCTCAGCGATTTTCCAATCGGGTCCATCACGTCGGATCTGGCAAGAAAAATTCAAGGAAACGCGGTAAAAGCGTATTATCGATTGCAAAGGAATGAAGCGAGACTGTGGGGCGATTGGAATTTAACTTCGGATCGTCGCGTCGCCAGAGTCAAATGTAGAAAATTTTCCGGCTCGAAGTTTAGTAGAGAGAGGCCTCTAGGGCTTTTGAGCTATAACGAGCACATACATGCACACTAGCGTTGAACAAAGTGAGAGCATGTGAAGGGAATAAGGGAATTTCTCCTCCTCCTCCTCCTTTTCTTTCCAGGTCAAGGCCTTCAACTTCAAGTTCACGGATCGATAATGTCCTCTCTTTTTCGGAGGGTATCGTTCCTTTCCATGATGTCTATCTATCAAACAAATGGAAAAATAAAAAAAAAAAAAGAAAGAAAGAAGAACAAAGCGAAAGCTGCAAACAGCCACCAAGCTATGATGCTGCTGCGCTTTGGGCAAAAACGCACAGCCCGCTTTTACAGCGGATGGGAAGAATGGTAGAGCATGGCGATTCATCGTAGATTGTATCTCACGTGGTATTTCTTCTTTTATGAAAAAAAAGAATCCGCAGTTCTATTTACGCCTTTTGCCGATAATTGCTCAGTTCTGAAATGGGAACGGAACGAATATACAAAAACCAGGGTCGGGTACGATTTGCATACGTTGGAATTTCGCGATGTGAATCGAGTAGAGGCTTTTCAATATCGCGTAGCCGACCGCGCCCGCCGATTTGCTTGCGGGATTTGTGACGAATGATCCCCGCCCCGAATCTCCGGGCAAAAACATCGCCCCGGATACAACGATCGATACGATCGTCGCATGTCGAGCGGCGCATCTTGGCTCAGGCCCAAGTCAGCGATTAAATTATACGGAAACGGAAATTATGGTGCAGGGTGGACAAAAAGATCGCGTATTCGTACAATTCTAATTGTCGTTTGTGTGGCAGAGGGGTGGTCATGGATGCGATTTTTCAGCAAATGCCCGTGGATGCGGTGGTGATTGGGGTCGGACCTAAAATGATTGCAAGTATGGAGCTCCAATTAAAACATTAGGGCAAGAAGAGGGAGTTTGCCTTTGCTTTTGGTTACGAAAGAATTTCATTGATGGGTCGGAAAGACAGCATACCTACAATAAAAAAAGAAAAAAAGAAAAAAAACAGCACCTTTGGGAACCACATTCACATTGGCCCCCACTCCTCCCCCCCAAGAAACAAAAAAGGGAGAATTTTTACCTAGGAGATCTATTTTTTTTTCTATTTAGTCTTTGGTTTAAGCCGTGTCCAAACTGTCTCTTATTTGCTCTTTCCATCGTGAATTATGGTCATAATTCTTGTCGAATCTTCTTTTTGTTTTGGTTCTTTCTTTGTTCTATTTTCTGTTTGTTTCGGCATGTCTTTCTTTGTCTTTGTCTTCCTATCACGATTGAACATGCATAGTATTTCAAAATTTCCCAAAAAAATGTTTTAGCTGAGCTTAATCGAGCATTTAATCAAGATTAACGAACGAGAACCGCATGTCCTTTTTCAATCATCCCCAACGTCCCTAGAGTCGAATCTAGCGATCGAAACGAGCACCTTGGTACAAAAGGGCTTGGCTCGGGCAACGAAATTCCTACTCCCACCTTGGTACCGAAAAAAATTCCAAACAAGGATTTGAACAAATATGCCTATGGACCTAAAATAGATCTTATGATTCGAAAAAGATTTGAAATGCTCTTGATATTTCACAGAGGATCTAACTAAAAGGTATTTTCATCATCTTTTTTCTTTCCTTTTTATTTATCGCCCGTGGCCGGACCATACCGGTCACGAGAGAGGTCAGGAAGGGGTTGCCTGGCTGGCCGCAACAAAGGAAAAAAAAAAGAGGAACCGAAGAAAAAAAAATGAAAAAGTAATGGGCGAGAACGCCATTAGTCAGGCTCTTTTTTGGTTTTATTTGAACAACGATCCATTTATACCCTGCTTTGAATACAAATTGACGGCACTTCAAGCCATCATTGGATCTTTCTTTCTAATTAGTCATGTTTCACAATTTTCTATAACGGTTTTTAGAAACATAGAAAAAGACAAGATGGGTTATGGATAGCCTATGTGATGATGTGTAATGACATGTATAAAATGTATTAGATACGCGCGGCTAACTGAAAATGTAATCACGAGTCTCAATATCGAACGAAGAAGAGAAAATAAGGGGTTAAAAGTCGAAAATTACCTCCATAGCAGATAAAAAAAATAAGACCCATACT
Organism: Psidium friedrichsthalianum; assembly: GCA_019149425.1. NCBI lineage: Eukaryota > Viridiplantae > Streptophyta > Magnoliopsida > Myrtales > Myrtaceae > Psidium > Psidium friedrichsthalianum. The sequence continues at coordinate 1,068 of JAGVVM010023135.1, read as the reverse complement.
CATCAATAGAAAAGAGCAAACACACGAAAGCAGGAACAGCTCATGCTAAATCAACAAGTCTATTTATGAGGTTCGAAAATGGTCTTCTTCTTCATTTTTTCCCTTACCATCACAATCATAAGGCCGAGTATAATATTCAATAAGCTTAACGAGAGAGATTGAAGTCGACTGGAAAAGAGAGACAAATCGAAATACAAAGAAAATTAAAATAGAAAAAAAAATTGAAATGCCGTGGAGAGGAGGGACACCATGCATAAAGTGAAGTGAATGCCAGATCAAAAAAGATCGATTTTGCAAAAGTAAGGGTAAAAAAATGGGAGACGAAACGGGGAGGGAATGCTCATCCATTCTATCACCCATGTGTGACCCGAACCGGACTCTAGGCAACGTGGGCCATGTTCAGGCACCATCCATTGTGACGTCATATTTTCCTCCCTTTGTTATTTTCTAGACTCTTTGGAGAATTTTCCCCAGCTAAAAATATCAAAAAATATTATCTATTTTTCATAAAAGAAAACGCATTTTAAAAGAAATACGACACCTTTTGGTTTTTTTGAATTCTTGGGTATGAGGTTGCTTTGAGGTGGGGAAGGCAACCTCAGAGATGAAATCTATGATATTCGGTAATCGTATTTTGCTAAGGGTTAATGTGTCGATTAAGAGTATTTGACCTTAGAAATTTCGTGAGCAAAACCGACCTACCCCTCCTTTTGCGTGGTCAATGCACATCGAGTGTGATGACATGGTGGCCATCAACACTATAGAAGTCTACGATCAGCCTGAAAGTCTCCGAAAACGCATATCTCTCAAAATTGGACTTTATCTTATTGAAGGTCGGTCGGTAGGCGGCGGACGATCTAGCGCTCACAGATCGGGGAACAATGACATTGCGCAGATCCGTTCATGAATGGTCGAGTATCATTACCCACAAGCTAAAGTAAAGCTTCTTCTCTTTCTTGCTTTCCTTTTCTTTCGATCATCAGTGGTTATCTCTGCGTTTTGGCTCAATTCTCCTAAGCATATTGTTGGGAGTTCGTAGACGCCAAGGAAACGACAAGCCGCGAAAGG
>JAGVVM010023133.1:0-18668 GCA_019149425.1 Psidium friedrichsthalianum | reverse complement strand
GCTGGCGGGTAGTCTTTGCTTGGGCTTCCATCATCATAGCTTTCATTTCCGCTAGTATCGTGGCTATGGTGGTCATCTGCGTCTCGAGCTTAACTACCCTGGGGCTTAATTCCTCGCGTTCCATTCTTGTCCTGAGACGGGCTCTGATACTGTTGCGTGGCGCTTCCGTGATCAATGGGTACCTGAAAAGAGAATTTATACAAATGAGTATGATGAATGAAAATGACGAGTTGGTTCATGACAACCTCTAGACCCAAGAAACGGTGCCAACATGATCAAAAGATTAATTCAAACAAATTCAAATTTAGTCAGCTTTTACGAGAAAATTTGTATAAATTCTCATAGAATTTGAAAAAGTACCAACTTTGCAAGTTGATAATTAAGACAATGATAAACAATGTTCATTTTTGAGATTGAGAAGATTCCTCGTGGATTAGTACAGTTAATACTTCTTTCTAAAAATTTTCCTCAGAAAGCTGATTTGTCCAGTTTTTACTTTGAGGATAAATGGGTCATCAAAATGCGAATTGACACTCAAAAATTTTCAATCCACTAATCAAAAGCCCATTCTATAACTTTTATGTTTTGATTTTTCTCAAAAGAACACATTTTCTAGTGATAACCGGAGAAACAAAGTGAAGTCGAGAAAATTTTAGAACCAAAACGGTTTTTCTTTCACCTTAAATTCGGTAATAAGTGGAAAATGCATTGAATTGATCCGAAAATTTTTTTGAGTGATGAATTAGGATCTTGTGAATGTTTTTTGTGAAGACCCTATAGCTCAATTAAAATCATAGAATTCAATAAAATTTACGTAATACTAGAAAGTCAAGTCTGAACAGTAACCTTTATTACAAGAAAAGCTCATAAAGTCACGAAATGTAATTAAACATGGAATAAGAATCCTAAAAATGGCAAATCAAGTTGTTTTTCTTTTCTTTGTGGCGACGCGATCTATAGATGAACAGGCCTCCAACTCTTTCCGAAGTCGTGCATTCTCCTTAGCCAAAGTCTTCATTTGTTTCTTTGCCTTTTACGCCTTCTTTCGGCTTGATGGGTGGGCTTCACAATCACCAACGGGAACTTTGGAAGCATATGAGTTGGTATCAAATGGTGCTTAATATACCGGGTATTCGCATGATAACGTCTTTCCTTTCCCTCGAGCTCCTCCTTGGGTAGTGATAGTGAACGAGTCTTGGACTTGAGCCAAATTTGGTCAAGATGTTTGTTCTCGGTTCTATAATTCTCAGCTGCAACGAATTCAACTTGAAAGTGTCTGGTCCCAAAGGTGGTGGAATATCCTGTAAAACTCCAAATTGCCGTACCACATGGAGAGGATGATAAGACGTCGGGCCGGTAATACCTAAAAGAAGTATTGGCTCCCGCTCACTATCGTACAAACGAGCCTCAGAGACTTGAAACCATATAGCTTGCCATAGAAAAACCTTAGGACTCGGATCTTTAAATAAATCAATCCACTCGGAATAAGACAATCTAGTAATATTTTTTTGCAACTCTTGAAATTTTGCGATTGGATTTTCCTCTTAACTTACCCGTGAAATAGTCATTCTTGAGCCAAACTTAGAATAATGAGAGAAAAACCACATTTGCAAAAGTCCAACCGGAGCACGAAATGTTTTGTCCTTATTTTACTTAAAACGAGTCAGGGATATAAAAGTGTCGGTTAGGATAGCATTAATAAAGTTCATTCCACTACGAACTTGCCTAGCTATCCAAGCCATAGATGGACTAATGAAATCCTTTTAGAGCAGAAAGATCACAAGTCCGAAGAAAACTAGAATGAAGATTTTACTTTGCAAGTGTGAATTGCTCTCATAAAAAAGTTCAATGAGGAACGAGAAATGGCACATATGACAGTTTTCTTTTAAAATTTTCCTTATTTTATTTTCACTAATTTTCAAGAACACAGCAAAAATGACAATTGGATCCATTCCCACACAAGGACGAATTAAATCAATACTCAAAAGTTTTCAATGGCAAGGCTATACTCTTCTAAAGTCGGAGTGAGCTCGTGCTTACATAGAATGAAAGTAGCGGTATATGGGCACCAGAAATGTGCAAGCGCCTGTATGACCCCAGTCTGTAATCCGATGTCCAAAAGTGGCAATATATGACCCATATGGCTAAGGGCATAGGTCCGTGTGTCAATGCTCAAACGCCCCCACATCTGCTTCAACTCAGCCTTCGGAATGTACACGAAATGGATATTGATGTGTCCCATTGTCTATAGATCACACGCCACAATCCTAAGTGTCATGGACCGACCCAAACAATAATATAAGATAAGATGAAGTTCAAAAGCTTACTTTACTATGGGATAGGAAAATAAATAGTCACATGGACATGCACATGACTCGTGGGTTAATATTATTCTAACTATCCTAAAGGCCCATAAATTGAAGCGAAAGACTTACGGTAAGGCGACAATCTTGCGCACATAATTAAGATTAGCCATGATCTCACGACATAACCAGGATTAGCCGGGCCTTTCTACTTCAACTGCTCGAGTTAAAAATTATAATCTCCACTTTGGTAATCTTATCGAGCCTGAGGCCTAACTTTTAAAACTCATTTTTGAAAAGAGGTTTGGGATTGAATCTAGACTAACTTTGAACGTGATCTCACGCCGAATGCTAGAACCAAATCACAATACCATCCTAAAACTAATGGCCCAAGTCCGGCCATGGGACGTGTGTGATGTAGTGCTAAAACAATTAATCATGCACAACAGTTAAATTCAAACAGTGCTTCAGAATGTGCAAAATTAAATAAATAATTTCAACACCAATCTGCAAAACAATGGGTTAGCAAACAAACTCTACTTCTTATCGCTCCATGCCTGGAAAAACATATAACATATATAGAATGAGTTCTAAGTAAGATCGCGAAAGCGAGATATCCATGAAATTTTTATCGACCTAAGTTTACTAAGGCTTTTAAAATTTCAAAAAATTCAAGTACTCCAATTAGTGCATTCTTTTTTTCGAAAATTCAAAAAATCCACTCTCCAGCGAAGTCACCAAGCTATCGTGACCTAAAAATTTCGATGGTCAAAAATTCCCAGGTTAACAGATTATTAGGTTAATTAGATTGATTAATCTAATACGGACTCTCCCAAGCCTTATTGAATCGCAACTTTGATTTTTTTTCACATGATTTTAGAATTTAGAGTCACCACTAATCATTTTTTGGTAGGTTGATTAAAAACCTAAGTAAATTAGCAAGAGAACTAAATTACTTCTACGAACTAGAGATTATGAGTTTGGGGACTTGGTTACACTAGTTAATTAAAACTAATGCCCTTCGATACCTTAATTCCACGGATATTCTAATTTGGTAACTCAGGCTTGGTTTACTCCTTAAGCTTTAGTAAGATGTTCTCTTTTTTTGTATTTTTACTTTTTAAATGGAATGCATGGATGGCAATAGATATATGGATAAGTCTAACGTGAATATACAAATATAGACACGTGAACGTATACATGCGAATGCGGACATGCAATAATAAATATACGAGTATGGATATACAAATATGACATGCAAACGTGAACGTACATTACATGTAAACGTGTAGGCCATCCACTATAATCAGAAGGGCTCCCAAACCACTATAACCAGAAAGGCTAAGCAGAGATACAAAGACATGAACCAAAGTAACTAGCAGCTAGCAAGACATGCACGAGGGACCAATAGTCGACAAACAATATACGTAGGATAACCTCGATCATGGATAACGGATGCTTTCACGCGAGCATACCATGCTCAGGTTTCAGTTTCAACTCAACTAGACAATTCACATCACAAAGGCATGTCACAAGCCCGTGTTTTAACTCGCATATATGCCTCACTATGCAAAGACTCAGGTTGGCACAACTCCTCATATCCATGTATCCGCATATACGCCTCCAGCGCGCAAAGACTTAGGTACACAATAACATCCAAGTGTCTCAACTCATATAGTATCTAAACTAAGGCTCAGGTTGGCACCCTTATCACTCGAGCTACCCCGCGTTATACGCGTCTGGGCACACCGACCTTATCTCTCCATTTCTCCCTCAATGGGGCTCGCCCTCCAATTGCTCGACGTTGTTATGCGTTATCCCACAAACTCATGCCAACATACATGTCAACAAGCACACAATACACAATTAGGCATGTTTAAACGATTCTAAATTCAAAACCTTGCAATTGAGCACATAAAACGTGATAGAATGCAGACGACTCAACCAGCAGATAACTAGGTGATCAATTTCACATATTTTAACATGAGTGTCCATCCTTCTCATACGCATAAATGAATTCCATTTCATCATAATAGGCCATCCGTGCAACCATGAGACTAAATATGCATCAACGATCCCAAAATCACGCAAGTTAGCTATGAGAACACACGGGACCCCTCGTGAACAGTGTTTTCTTGATATGAATAGTGACCACCACATGTGAATAGTACTTTAGGGTCGTAAATGGGGCGCACAAGCGACAAACGATGCAAATATCCACATTTCATCACCAAACCTCAAGATACGACATCCATTCTTCAAAATACTACACTTTACACTCATGGACAGCCCAAAAACTCACATGAACAGTTTTTTTTCGACGTGAACAGTAACCAGAACGCATGAACAGTAACGGCCAGCAAACATCTCTCACTATTCACCTATAAAATTGCACAAAAACAACCTAAACTCATCCTAGAGCCAAATCGAGCCATGTCTAACATCCTACTCAAGATTTAGAAATTTTGGTTTCCTAAAATAGACCTCGGGCATCCACGAACAAGACGGACGACGACTAGGAGATGGCGTTGCACGGCGACATCGGCGGCACACGGTGGGGACTCAGCAAACGGGGTTGATCTAGGTAGCTCAAGGTGATGGCTTGGCCTAAAAATGAAGGAAAGAATGATGAGAAAGGCTCGAATGGTTACCAGAGCAGCGAGGGACAGCGGTGGTTCACCGGCGACGACGGACAGCTCATTGTGATCCACAGTTGGAGAGGGCTGGTTAACGCCCTTTTTAGCAAGAAAAGGGAGAGAACAACGCAGAGGAAGGTCGGAGGGGACTTACTAGAGTGGTAGAGGTCTGGCAAGGGCTGATCGACGGCGAGCGGGCGGCGAACAGCGACGAAATGGGTAGTGGCCAGTGGAAAAATGTGAAGGAAGAGGAGAAGAGACAGATGGATGAAATCTTGAGAGAGAGAGAGAGAGTCTTCATCTTTTCTTAGAGGAAGAAGTTTCCTTGGCAAGATTCATACTATTCATGGAATGACACAAGTGGAGTGGTTAGAGGGTGATATGATGGTGTGTCATAGATTTGATTGATGGATTTGAGGGGATTTGATTGATTGATTGATTAATGGGACATTTGATTTGACATACGATTGATTTGACGACTGACGAGATATTTTCTTAGGATTGCAAAAATCGGGGTCGGTTGGGGCTCAAGCGCGAACAACTCTAGACGCAATACTACACTTGACCAGAATTCTAATTAAATAAAAAATACTACCATTGACAATCTAGGCAGTCTATTGCAATCTGAGAACAAAACAGTCATTTCCAACTTACTGTCTTTCTTCTCGGCACTTCGAAACAAAATGGCCAACTGCTGAACTATTTATGGCGACGCCCAAATTACAATTGTGATATCCATGCGAATTTGATTGTCCAAGTTCAGAATCCGTTTCGTGGCCAAATTCATACGATTGCGACTTTAGTAATTACTCAAACTAACGGGCGACTTTTAGGAGCTACGCGTATCGACCTGCATTTAGGTCTACGTAGTTAAATTTTCAGATAGCCTTTCTTCTTTGATTAATTATCTCGAAGATCAGTTTTGAGTGAGATTTAACTAGAGTGCATCAATGAAATACATCCATTATGTATTATAAATCCCGAAAATGGGTCGAATTTCAGAATGTCACAATTCTTCTTCCCTTACAGAAATTTCTTCCTCGAAATTTACGTGACACTATTGCTTAAACAAATGAGGATACTTGCGCTTCATCTCCTCTTCACTTTTTCAGGTGGCTCCTTCGGTTCCATGATGCTCCCTTATTACTTTGACCAGTAGTACGATCTTGGTCTTTAGGACTTGTTCCCTTCGATCCTCTATCCTCATTGGTCTTTCCACGTACGAGACTTTGTCGTTCACTTCAATGACTTCATGATCAAGTATATGACTGGATCTAGCTTATGACATCCTCGGGTCATAAAAGTGGTGATGCCTCAGGTACGTCATCGATCCATTTATTTTTAGCTTATAATTAACCGCACGGGAAACGTAAAAACTCCCCAGACAATAATACAACAAAAGGGATAGCAGCAGAAAAATCAGGAAAACCAGCAATCAGCGGCTAGAATTTGCAAAAGACTATTTTCATTAATAATAATATTGTTAACCCTAGGAAGTTCAACAAAAGACATCTATAAGCCCCTCTTCAGGGCGATTCCTAAGACCTACAAAAAAGATATTGGACTAAGTAGGGTTAACTACTGCTTCAAAAACTCTAGCTAAGGAGAATCTCGAACGACTAGTTAATGGGCATCCCAAACCTCATATGACGAATCTCCATATTATGGCCCTGAAAAACATTTTTCAATAATGGGTGAGATATAGATATCTCTGTGAGTCAACGCCTAAGTCTAATTAAGGCATTAATTCACTCATGCAACCTAAACAGGCATGACAACACGAAGGTGATCCAACTATCAATCACATGCAACTTACCTCATCTCGATCCACATAATATAATAATTTATTTGATAATTAGATTACATACAGATCAATGCAATGATTAGAACACACATACCAAACTCTCATACATTATGTAACATGCCATTTTCAGTTATTAACGAACACTCGATCCTGGCACACTAGACAGTTAGTGCTCATCATACTAGACAGTTGGTGCTCTTCTAGCATAACCGGGCTTCGTCCCGCTCCGTTGGCGAATGCAACTAATAATCTATGTAATTCCGATCGACACGGCACAAATATATCATATATTCTTGTAAGGACTTCGGTCCGTCACAAGCTACAATTGGTATCCGATCAGTGTGACGACATAGACTATCGTGCTTGCAATAAGTCATGTGGTTTCGATCGATACGACACGAGCTTTTAAAGAGTCGTCCCCGGGATACCCTCGAGCGATGACAACCAAAATATGACCACACAAGCACGCCAAACAATCAAACCATTTATTATCTTTGCATTAATTTAAATGCTCACATGGACATGCCCAAAACTTACCTTAAGGCTGTTTTCTTTTTCATGCTCAAATATGAAATTTCGACTTTGCATATGTTCACATGATTATGCATACTATTCACCAAATTTTGCATTTAAATAAGTGCAACCAACCATCAATATGTGTACGACATATACATAATTATCAAATAATCACCCAAAAATAAATCAATAATAAAAAGTAGATATATAATAAACTAATAGTGAATTAAAAAATTATCAAAGATTCATAATCGATAATTTAATAAAATTAATCGACAAATTCATCATAAATAATTTTCAATTTAATAGTAATTAATTATTCAAGTCACAATTAATTAAAGCACCACAATTAATTAAACAAATAATAATTAAATAAATTTTCATCCTAATTAATTAAGTAAAAATAATAATTAGCCAAAATAATTATTCAAGTTTTAATCAACCCAGAAATACCTAATAAAAAATAATTAATTAAATTTTAATTAGTGCAAAAATAATAAATTAAATTTTAATATTCCCAACCCATATTAAATAAATAATTCGATCGCAATCCAACTAGTCAAACTAGTCTAATTATTCTAACCGTGACCACTTAACCTAACCATGGTTACGAACTTAAACCGATTGCGATTAACTAACTAAATCAATACTAATTTAATCTAAACTAACCTAAGTGCAATTAATAATCCAATTAAAGTTAGGGGGTTAACCCACCTAAACTCGTCCGATGGCGAGCAGCTGCGAGGGGGGCGATGAGCAACGGGTCGACGATAACACAGCGGCGGAGCAGTTGTTGGACTTGTGGCTCCTGTTGTGCAACGACAACGGCGACGCGAGGTGGATCATGGTGGCTCTCGAGGCTGTGTAGTGGCGCAGCAACATCGGATGATGGCAAGCGGAGGAGCTAGTGTAGCTGAAGGAACAGGCAGTGGATGGCGATAAAGTGGAGGCGACGGCTGGAGCTTAATGGCGGACGACTCAGGCACTACTCAGAGTGATGCGACGTGATGGCGAGGTCGCGGCTTGTGTCGTGCGACAGCGACGATGAAGGGAGGAAAGACAGTGGCGGTGAGCTTAGGTCAGAGGAGCAACGGTGAGGCGACGTCGCGCGACGTAGTTGAGGATGGACGATGCGATGAATAGAGGTTGGTGGCATCAGCTGCTAGACCAGAAGAGAAGACGGGAAGAAGATGCATAGTAGGTGGGGGAGGTTCTCGCATGAACAGGAAAGAAAAAGAGGATCAAAAGTCAAAAAAAGAGAGAAAAGGACAAGATAAAAGAAGATATGATAGGGGAGAAGGGAAATTAGAGTGGATGAGGGCAGGGTGATGTACGGCAGAAATAAGGGGGGGAGAGAGAGAGAGAGAGAGAGAGGGAAATTAAGAGGCGTGGGGTGCACGTTTTGCTTCTTGCAAAAAAATTTGGACGTTTCATGGCTCGTACTTTCTCAGCATCGAAACATGGAAGATGTTATGCACCTGAGACAGGTTTGGCGGCAATGGAAGGCGATGGGCCAAAGTTTCAATGCACTCTAGAATCTTGAATGGGCCTACAAACCTCGAGCTCAACTTTCCTTTCTTCTCAAATCGAGATAATCCTCGCATCGACGATACCTTCAAAAACACACGATCTCTCACTTGAAATTTAATGGCCTACGTTGCTTATTCGTATAACTTTTTTAATGACCCTGAGCTGTTTTCAGTCTGTCTCTCATCACCTTAACTGCCTCAACTGGCTACTGAACTAATTTTGGACCCGTTATGCCCCTTTTACCAATCTCATCCCAACACATTGGTGTTCTGTATGCTCTACCATATAAGGCTTGAAACGGTGCCATTCGGATGCTCTGCTGATAACTATTATTATACGTGAATTCTACCACATGTAACTGGTCTTCCCATCCGCCTTTAAAATCAATCACGCATGCCCTCAACATGTCCTCTAGCGTCTGAATTGTCCTTTAGATTGTCCATCGGTTTATGGGTGGTATACAGTACTATATCTCAACTCTGTTCCCAACATAGCTTGAAGACTTTTCCAAAATATCGCAGTAAATCTAGGATCATGATCCGTCGGGATCATGATCTAGATTTACTGCGATATTTGGAAAAGTCTTCAAGCTATGTTGGGAACAGAGTTGAGATATAGTACTGTATACCACCCATAAACCGATGGACAATCTAAAAGGACAATTCAGACGCTAGAGGACATGTTGAGGGCATGCGTGATTGATTTTAAAGGCGGATGGGAAGACCAGTTACATGTGGTAGAATTCACGTATAATAATAGTTATCAGCAGAGCATCCGAATGGCACCGTTTCAAGCCTTATATGGTAGAGCATACAGAACACCAATGTGTTGGGATGAGATTGGTAAAAGGGGCATAACGGGTCCAAAATTAGTTCAGTAGCCAGTTGAGGCAGTTAAGGTGATGAGAGACAGACTGAAAACAGCTCAGGGTCATTAAAAAAGTTATACGAATAAGCAACGTAGGCCATTAAAATTTCAAGTGAGAGATCGTGTGTTTTTGAAGGTATCGTCGATGCGAGGATTATCTCGATTTGAGAAGAAAGGAAAGTTGAGCTCGAGGTTTGTAGGCCCATTCAAGATTCTAGAGTGCATTGAAACTTTGGCCCATCGCCTTCCATTGCCGCCAAACCTGTCTCAGGTGCATAACATCTTCCATGTTTCGATGCTGAGAAAGTACGAGCCATGAAACGTCCAAATTTTTTTGCAAGAAGCAAAACGTGCACCCCACGCCTCTTAATTTCCCTCTCTCTCTCTCTCTCTCTCTCCCCCCCTTATTTCTGCCGTACATCACCCTGCCCTCATCCACTCTAATTTCCCTTCTCCCCTATCATATCTTCTTTTATCTTGTCCTTTTCTCTTTTTTTGACTTTTGATCCTCTTTTTCTTTCCTGTTCATGCGAGAACCTCCCCCACCTACTATGCATCTTCTTCCCGTCTTCTCTTCTGGTCTAGCAGCTGATGCCACCAACCTCTATTCATCGCATCGTCCATCCTCAACTACGTCGCGCGACGTCGCCTCACCGTTGCTCCTCTGACCTAAGCTCACCGCCACTGTCTTTCCTCCCTTCATCGTCGCTGTCGCACGACACAAGCCGCGACCTCGCCATCACGTCGCATCACTCTGAGTAGTGCCTGAGTCGTCCGCCATTAAGCTCCAGCCGTCGCCTCCACTTTATCGCCATCCACTGCCTGTTCCTTCAGCTACACTAGCTCCTCCGCTTGCCATCATCCGATGTTGCTGCGCCACTACACAGCCTCGAGAGCCACCATGATCCACCTCGCGTCGCCGTTGTCGTTGCACAACAGGAGCCACAAGTCCAACAACTGCTCCGCCGCTGTGTTATCGTCGACCGTTGCTCATCGCCCCCCTCGCAGCTGCTCGCCATCGGACGAGTTTAGGTGGGTTAACCCCCTAACTTTAATTGGATTATTAATTGCACTTAGGTTAGTTTAGATTAAATTAGTATTGATTTAGTTAGTTAATCGCAATCGGTTTAAGTTCGTAACCATGGTTAGGTTAAGTGGTCACGGTTAGAATAATTAGACTAGTTTGACTAGTTGGATTGCGATCGAATTATTTATTTAATATGGGTTGGAATATTAAAATTTAATTTATTATTTTTGCACTAATTAAAATTTAATTAATTATTTTTTATTAGGTATTTCTGGGTTGATTAAAACTTGAATAATTATTTTGGCTAATTATTATTTTTACTTAATTAATTAGGATGAAAATTTATTTAATTATTATTTGTTTAATTAATTGTGGTGCTTTAATTAATTGTGACTTGAATAATTAATTACTATTAAATTGAAAATTATTTATGATGAATTTGTCGATTAATTTTATTAAATTATCGATTATGAATCTTTGATAATTTTTTAATTCACTATTAGTTTATTATATATCTACTTTTTATTATTGATTTATTTTTGGGTGATTATTTGATAATTATGTATATGTCGTACACATATTGATGGTTGGTTGCACTTATTTAAATGCAAAATTTGGTGAATAGTATGCATAATCATGTGAACATATGCAAAGTCGAAATTTCATATTTGAGCATGAAAAAGAAAACAGCCTTAAGGTAAGTTTTGGGCATGTCCATGTGAGCATTTAAATTAAATGCAAAGATAATAAATGGTTTGATTGTTTGGCGTGCTTGTGTGGTCATATTTTGGTTGTCATCGCTCGAGGGTATCCCGGGGACGACTCTTTAAAAGCTCGTGTCGTATCGATCGAAACCACATGACTTATTGCAAGCACGATAGTCTATGTCGTCACACTGATCGGATACCAATTGTAGCTTGTGACGGACCGAAGTCCTTACAAGAATATATGATATATTTGTGCCGTGTCGATCGGAATTACATAGATTATTAGTTGCATTCGCCAACGGAGCGGGACGAAGCCCGGTTATGCTAGAAGAGCACCAACTGTCTAGTATGATGAGCACTAACTGTCTAGTGTGCCAGGATCGAGTGTTCGTTAATAACTGAAAATGGCATGTTACATAATGTATGAGAGTTTGGTATGTGTGTTCTAATCATTGCATTGATCTGTATGTAATCTAATTATCAAATAAATTATTATATTATGTGGATCGAGATGAGGTAAGTTGCATGTGATTGATAGTTGGATCACCTTCGTGTTGTCATGCCTGTTTAGGTTGCATGAGTGAATTAATGCCTTAATTAGACTTAGGCGTTGACTCACAGAGATATCTATATCTCACCCATTATTGAAAAATGTTTTCAGGGCCATAATATGGAGATTCGTCATATGAGGTTTGGGATGCCCATTAACTAGTCGTTCGAGATTCTCCTTAGCTAGAGTTTTTGAAAGCAGTAGTTAACCCTACTTAGTCCAATATCTTTTTTGTAGGTCTTAGGAATCAGCCCTGAAGAGGGGCTTATAGATGTCTTTTGTTGAACTTCCTAGGGTTAACAATATTATTATTAATGAAAATAGTCTTTTGCAAATTCTAGCCGCTGATTGCTGGTTTTCCTGATTTTTCTGCTGCTATCCCTTTTGTTGTATTATTGTCTGGGGAGTTTTTACGTTTCCCGTGCGGTTAATTATAAGCTAAAAATAAATGGATCGATGACGTACCTGAGGCATCACCACTTTTATGACCCGAGGATGTCATAAGCTAGATCCAGTCATATACTTGATCATGAAGTCATTGAAGTGAACGACAAAGTCTCGTACGTGGAAAGACCAATGAGGATAGAGGATCGAAGGGAACAAGTCCTAAAGACCAAGATCGTACTACTGGTCAAAGTAATAAGGGAGCATCATGGAACCGAAGGAGCCACCTGAAAAAGTGAAGAGGAGATGAAGCGCAAGTATCCTCATTTGTTTAAGCAATAGTGTCACGTAAATTTCGAGGAAGAAATTTCTGTAAGGGAAGAAGAATTGTGACATTCTGAAATTCGACCCATTTTCGGGATTTATAATACATAATGGATGTATTTCATTGATGCACTCTAGTTAAATCTCACTCAAAACTGATCTTCGAGATAATTAATCAAAGAAGAAAGGCTATCTGAAAATTTAACTACGTAGACCTAAATGCAGGTCGATACGCGTAGCTCCTAAAAGTCGCCCGTTAGTTTGAGTAATTACTAAAGTCGCAATCGTATGAATTTGGCCACGAAACGGATTCTGAACTTGGACAATCAAATTCGCATGGATATCACAATTGTAATTTGGGCGTCGCCATAAATAGTTCAGCAGTTGGCCATTTTGTTTCGAAGTGCCGAGAAGAAAGACAGTAAGTTGGAAATGACTGTTTTGTTCTCAGATTGCAATAGACTGCCTAGATTGTCAATGGTAGTATTTTTTATTTAATTAGAATTCTGGTCAAGTGTAGTATTGCGTCTAGAGTTGTTCGCGCTTGAGCCCCAACCGACCCCGATTTTTGCAAATCCTAAGAAAATATCTCGTCAGTCGTCAAATCAATCGTATGTCAAATCAAATGTCCCATTAATCAATCAATCAATCAAATCCCCTCAAATCCATCAATCAAATCTATGACACACCATCATATCAACCCTCTAACCACTCCACTTGTGTCATTCCATGAATAGTATGAATCTTGCCAAGGAAACTTCTTCCTCTAAGAAAAGATGAAGACTCTCTCTCTCTCTCTCAAGATTTCATCCATCTGTCTCTTCTCCTCTTCCTTCACATTTTTCCACTGGCCACTACCCATTTCGTCGCTGTTCGCCGCCCGCTCGCCGTCGATCAGCCCTTGCCAGACCTCTACCACTCTAGTAAGTCCCCTCCGACCTTCCTCTGCGTTGTTCTCTCCCTTTTCTTGCTAAAAAGGGCGTTAACCAGCCCTCTCCAACTGTGGATCACAATGAGCTGTCCGTCGTCGCCGGTGAACCACCGCTGTCCCTCGCTGCTCTGGTAACCATTCGAGCCTTTCTCATCATTCTTTCCTTCATTTTTAGGCCAAGCCATCACCTGAGCTACCTAGATCAACCCCCGTTTGCTGAGTCCCCACCGTGTGCCGCCGATGTCGCCGTGCAACGCCATCTCCTAGTCGTCGTCCGTCTTGTTCGTGGATGCCCGAGGTCTATTTTAGGAAACCAAAATTTCTAAATCTTGAGTAGGATGTTAGACATGGCTCGATTTGGCTCTAGGATGAGTTTAGGTTGTTTTTGTGCAATTTTATAGGTGAATAGTGAGAGATGTTTGCTGGCCGTTACTGTTCATGCGTTCTGGTTACTGTTCACGTCGAAAAAAACTGTTCATGTGAGTTTTTGGGCTGTCCATGAGTGTAAAGTGTAGTATTTTGAAGAATGGATGTCGTATCTTGAGGTTTGGTGATGAAATGTGGATATTTGCATCGTTTGTCGCTTGTGCGCCCCATTTACGACCCTAAAGTACTATTCACATGTGGTGGTCACTATTCATATCAAGAAAACACTGTTCACGAGGGGTCCCGTGTGTTCTCATAGCTAACTTGCGTGATTTTGGGATCGTTGATGCATATTTAGTCTCATGGTTGCACGGATGGCCTATTATGATGAAATGGAATTCATTTATGCGTATGAGAAGGATGGACACTCATGTTAAAATATGTGAAATTGATCACCTAGTTATCTGCTGGTTGAGTCGTCTGCATTCTATCACGTTTTATGTGCTCAATTGCAAGGTTTTGAATTTAGAATCGTTTAAACATGCCTAATTGTGTATTGTGTGCTTGTTGACATGTATGTTGGCATGAGTTTGTGGGATAACGCATAACAACGTCGAGCAATTGGAGGGCGAGCCCCATTGAGGGAGAAATGGAGAGATAAGGTCGGTGTGCCCAGACGCGTATAACGCGGGGTAGCTCGAGTGATAAGGGTGCCAACCTGAGCCTTAGTTTAGATACTATATGAGTTGAGACACTTGGATGTTATTGTGTACCTAAGTCTTTGCGCGCTGGAGGCGTATATGCGGATACATGGATATGAGGAGTTGTGCCAACCTGAGTCTTTGCATAGTGAGGCATATATGCGAGTTAAAACACGGGCTTGTGACATGCCTTTGTGATGTGAATTGTCTAGTTGAGTTGAAACTGAAACCTGAGCATGGTATGCTCGCGTGAAAGCATCCGTTATCCATGATCGAGGTTATCCTACGTATATTGTTTGTCGACTATTGGTCCCTCGTGCATGTCTTGCTAGCTGCTAGTTACTTTGGTTCATGTCTTTGTATCTCTGCTTAGCCTTTCTGGTTATAGTGGTTTGGGAGCCCTTCTGATTATAGTGGATGGCCTACACGTTTACATGTAATGTACGTTCACGTTTGCATGTCATATTTGTATATCCATACTCGTATATTTATTATTGCATGTCCGCATTCGCATGTATACGTTCACGTGTCTATATTTGTATATTCACGTTAGACTTATCCATATATCTATTGCCATCCATGCATTCCATTTAAAAAGTAAAAATACAAAAAAAGAGAACATCTTACTAAAGCTTAAGGAGTAAACCAAGCCTGAGTTACCAAATTAGAATATCCGTGGAATTAAGGTATCGAAAGGGCATTAGTTTTAATTAACTAGTGTAACCAAGTCCCCAAACTCATAATCTCTAGTTCGTAGAAGTAATTTAGTTCTCTTGCTAATTTACTTAGGTTTTTAATCAACCTACCAAAAAATGATTAGTGGTGACTCTAAATTCTAAAATCATGTGAAAAAAAATCAAAGTTGCGATTCAATAAGGCTTGGGAGAGTCCGTATTAGATTAATCAATCTAATTAACCTAATAATCTGTTAACCTGGGAATTTTTGACCATCGAAATTTTTAGGTCACGATAGCTTGGTGACTTCGCTGGAGAGTGGATTTTTTTGAATTTTCGAAAAAAAGAATGCACTAATTGGAGTACTTGAATTTTTTTGAAATTTTAAAAGCCTTAGTAAACTTAGGTCGATAAAAATTTCATGGATATCTCGCTTTTCGCGATCTTACTTAGAACTCATTCTATATATGTTATATGTTTTTCCAGGCATGGAGCGATAAGAAGTAGAGTTTGTTTGCTAACCCATTGTTTTGCAGATTGGTGTTGAAATTATTTATTTAATTTTGCACATTCTGAAGCACTGTTTGAATTTAACTGTTGTGCATGATTAATTGTTTTAGCACTACATCACACACGTCCCATGGCCGGACTTGGGCCATTAGTTTTAGGATGGTATTGTGATTTGGTTCTAGCATTCGGCGTGAGATCACGTTCAAAGTTAGTCTAGATTCAATCCCAAACCTCTTTTCAAAAATGAGTTTTAAAAGTTAGGCCTCAGGCTCGATAAGATTACCAAAGTGGAGATTATAATTTTTAACTCGAGCAGTTGAAGTAGAAAGGCCCGGCTAATCCTGGTTATGTCGTGAGATCATGGCTAATCTTAATTATGTGCGCAAGATTGTCGCCTTACCGTAAGTCTTTCGCTTCAATTTATGGGCCTTTAGGATAGTTAGAATAATATTAACCCACGAGTCATGTGCATGTCCATGTGACTATTTATTTTCCTATCCCATAGTAAAGTAAGCTTTTGAACTTCATCTTATCTTATATTATTGTTTGGGTCGGTCCATGACACTTAGGATTGTGGCGTGTGATCTATAGACAATGGGACACATCAATATCCATTTCGTGTACATTCCGAAGGCTGAGTTGAAGCAGATGTGGGGGCGTTTGAGCATTGACACACGGACCTATGCCCTTAGCCATATGGGTCATATATTGCCACTTTTGGACATCGGATTACAGACTGGGGTCATACAGGCGCTTGCACATTTCTGGTGCCCATATACCGCTACTTTCATTCTATGTAAGCACGAGCTCACTCCGACTTTAGAAGAGTATAGCCTTGCCATTGAAAAACTTTTGAGTATTGATTTAATTCGTCCTTGTGTGGGAATGGATCCAATTGTCATTTTTGCTGTGTTCTTGAAAATTAGTGAAAATAAAATAAGGAAAATTTTAAAAGAAAACTGTCATATGTGCCATTTCTCGTTCCTCATTGAACTTTTTTATGAGAGCAATTCACACTTGCAAAGTAAAATCTTCATTCTAGTTTTCTTCGGACTTGTGATCTTTCTGCTCTAAAAGGATTTCATTAGTCCATCTATGGCTTGGATAGCTAGGCAAGTTCGTAGTGGAATGAACTTTATTAATGCTATCCTAACCGACACTTTTATATCCCTGACTCGTTTTAAGTAAAATAAGGACAAAACATTTCGTGCTCCGGTTGGACTTTTGCAAATGTGGTTTTTCTCTCATTATTCTAAGTTTGGCTCAAGAATGACTATTTCACGGGTAAGTTAAGAGGAAAATCCAATCGCAAAATTTCAAGAGTTGCAAAAAAATATTACTAGATTGTCTTATTCCGAGTGGATTGATTTATTTAAAGATCCGAGTCCTAAGGTTTTTCTATGGCAAGCTATATGGTTTCAAGTCTCTGAGGCTCGTTTGTACGATAGTGAGCGGGAGCCAATACTTCTTTTAGGTATTACCGGCCCGACGTCTTATCATCCTCTCCATGTGGTACGGCAATTTGGAGTTTTACAGGATATTCCACCACCTTTGGGACCAGACACTTTCCAAGTTGAATTCGTTGCAGCTGAGAATTATAGAACCGAGAACAAACATCTTGACCAAATTTGGCTCAAGTCCAAGACTCGTTCACTATCACTACCCAAGGAGGAGCTCGAGGGAAAGGAAAGACGTTATCATGCGAATACCCGGTATATTAAGCACCATTTGATACCAACTCATATGCTTCCAAAGTTCCCGTTGGTGATTGTGAAGCCCACCCATCAAGCCGAAAGAAGGCGTAAAAGGCAAAGAAACAAATGAAGACTTTGGCTAAGGAGAATGCACGACTTCGGAAAGAGTTGGAGGCCTGTTCATCTATAGATCGCGTCGCCACAAAGAAAAGAAAAACAACTTGATTTGCCATTTTTAGGATTCTTATTCCATGTTTAATTACATTTCGTGACTTTATGAGCTTTTCTTGTAATAAAGGTTACTGTTCAGACTTGACTTTCTAGTATTACGTAAATTTTATTGAATTCTATGATTTTAATTGAGCTATAGGGTCTTCACAAAAAACATTCACAAGATCCTAATTCATCACTCAAAAAAATTTTCGGATCAATTCAATGCATTTTCCACTTATTACCGAATTTAAGGTGAAAGAAAAACCGTTTTGGTTCTAAAATTTCTCGACTTCACTTTTGTTTCTCCGTTTATCACTAGAAAATGTGTTCTTTGAGAAAAATCAAAACATAAAAGTTATAGAATGGGCTTTTGATTAGTGGATTGAAAATTTTTGAGTGTCAATTCGCATTTTGATGACCCATTATCCTCAAAGTAAAAACTGGACAAATCAGCTTTCTGAGGAAAATTTTTAGAAAGAAGTATTAACTGTACTAATCCACGAGGAATCTTCTCAATCTCAAAAAATGAACATTGTTTATCATTGTCTTAATTATCAACTTGCAAAGTTGGTACTTTTTCAAATTCTATGAGAATTTATACAAATTTTCTCGTAAAAGCTGACTAAATTTGAATTTGTTTGAATTAATCTTTTGATCATGTTGGCACCGTTTCTTGGGTCTAGAGGTTGTCATGAACCAACTCGTCATTTTCATTCATCATACTCATTTGTATAATTCTCTTTTCAGGTACCCATTGATCACGGAAGCGCCACGCAACAGTATCAGAGCCCGTCTCAGGACAAGAATGGAACGCGAGGAATTAAGCCCCAGGTAGTTAAGCTCGAGACGCAGATGACCACCATAGCCACGATACTAGCGGAAATGAAAGCTTATGATGATGGAAGCCCAAGCAAAGACTACCCCGCCAGG
>JAGVVM010023131.1:0-11712 GCA_019149425.1 Psidium friedrichsthalianum | reverse complement strand
CCCTGTCAAAATAATAGAGTATTTCAATATGTGGTATCAATGAACTTGAATTTAACAGAAAGTAAAAGAAGAAGTGATACAAACCTTAATTTTATCGTCCCACAGCAATGGTTTTCTTCTTCTCATCCCATCCTAGTCCTGTTTCACTTAAAATCAGTGTCCGCCATCTCTTCCATTCTTTCTTAAGATTATCCCACTTACTTTTCATTTGAATTTTGTCATACTTTTTACCTGTTAATTCTCGAACTTACTAATTATGACTGTCCATCCTTCCCTCTTATTGTTTGCAGGACGGTTGCCTTTTTCAATTTCCTCAATGCACAAATTACAAAATATTTTCACATCTTCGGGAGTCCAATATGCCTTTCCCTTTGATGAACTCGCCATCTTGTAATAATATGAACATAAATACAATTGAGAAGCACAAAAAATAAGATATGAAACTAGCAAACCAATCTTAGCTAAGTCAAGTAGATAAGGCAGTAGCATTCTCCATGTAATCATAATTGGTAGAGCCATAGACCCACAATACCAATCGAGTTTACTCAATTCTCACACCAATTCAAAGTAGTTTATGTACAACACGAATCTTTGCATGCGACCTACATCATCTAGGTAACAACAGACAAAGGGTACTCACGATACTAGCTACTGCATTACATATGCAAATGTAAAAATCCAAAAGGAAGAAAAAGAGTCATGTGATAGAATATAGCTACTCATGATACTAGCTACTGCAAAAGCAATGAAAACTGAGACAACCATAAATTTAACTCCCTAAAGACTGAGAATAGGTGCATGGACCTCCTGCAGAATAATTTAAAATTTATCAGAGAAACATGGCATAGCCGGTATGAAGAGGAAGTTTTGAAGCATGACTAGTTAATGCCTATGGAGCTCCATAAATTGTTCATTCAAATTGGTATACAGTGAATATAAACATTGCTGAGACCAAATGCCATTAACAAGTAAATCATTGTATTCACATTCTTCATTAAAGAAAAACTATTTCCTCCCCATGAAGAGATTGAGGCAGACAACGACATGGCGTATAGGGAGCACTACCACTGACAGGTGTAAACTAATCAATTTAGTATGTCTTGTGACAATTAACATCAATTAAGAAACTTGTTAATTGTCAATCAAGATAGGTGAAAATTGATAGTAACTTGTTAATAGAGTAGTAAAGTTTGTTGTGAGCATAGTCCTCTCTGCTCAAAAGTTCTGCCTTGAGGGCCGCAAGTAAATTTGACAGCCTCGAGCACATGTAAAGCCACGATAGCGAAATTTCACGCAACAATCAAACTCATTCATAGCTAACCAGAGTCCAACCAAACACAAAAGAAGCTTGAGGCTAAACTGCAAGAAAGGAAAGAGAATCGCAACACAGGATGAGGACACACATAGACAAAATCATGCACAAACGAAAATGAACTTGAGATTGAATTGACATGAGAAACTAGAAAAGAAGAGAAAGAAGGAGAAATCGAACCTTGGTCTCAAATTTGAATCAGCAGAGAGTTTGTGTAGAGCAATTCAGATCTCCAAACTTTGGAGAGTGAGTCCTGAGAGAGAGATTTATGCCAGTCAAACAACCCATAAAACGGAACAAAGCACAATCCATATAGCTTGAAAGAACATAAAGGGAAAGCGAGCAATCAGCGAGGTAGATCTCTCCGAACAATCTGTCGCTAATCTTACGGCCAAGCCGAAAATTGAGGGCAACGCGAACAAAGAAACAATAAATTCTTACCCGGGAAGAGATACGAGCGTGTCGTGTGCGACGAAGGCAAGGTGGTGTCTCGAGGGCGCAGGGACAGCAGTGTCTAGCAAGAGACGTCGACAGCGAGAGAGTCGTGAAAGAGAGGGTGTTCTCAAAGGAAAAGGGGCAAGACGTGGTTTTAGGGTTTATTATGAGCATCTGTTTCCAAATGGGCACAATGGGCATGATTGTTGATGAATGAGGGTAAAATGGGAAGTTTCGATATTTTCATTAAACAAGAGAACTGTTGCATCTCGAAAATGCTGCATCTCAAAGTAGCTCTTCAGCAACATTGGGCCAAAAGGGTTTGGAGAGCATTTAAAATGCACTTGCATCTGCCCAATGTGAGCAAAAAAAAAAAAGCCAAACAATATTTGCATTTGGCCAAGGGACTTTAGAGGCCCAAAGCTCATTTGAAATGTTGAACCAAACAGGCCCTTAAGCATGAATAGCTACGATTTCACCCCAACCTCTCACTAAAACGAAAAATCACCAAAAAAAAATCTAAATCTATTACAACTATAACAATTCAGTTCTAAACCTTTTAATTGTGTAGATTTTTTCTTTGGGTCAAAAACAACACCATTCTTTCATTTTTAGAAAAACCGGCACCATACATAACGGTTTTAGAACAAAGGCTATTCCAAAAGGCCCGGGGGTTTGTTAATCCAGTCCACATGTTGGGACTTCTACCGAAGAGCTTTAGCAACCTTGTCAACTAGAGAATTTGCCTCATAGAGAGCAAAAGAATACTTTAGAAGACTTAAATTTGGCCAACAGTAACTGCACTCTTTTAGTAGTGGAACCATAGCCCATGGGCTTGCTTCCTTGCCCAACAAAACCTCTACCACAAATATGCAATTTGTTTCAAACTCCTCATCTAGCTGTGACCATAAAATAAAAAAATAAAAAACCTCCTCATGTAGCATCAATAGGGAATCTAGTGCAGTAAAGCACGGTCGATGGGTAGGTATTGAGTTCTAAATCTTTGGATAATTTGTCAATTTAGTCCTAACTAATTTTGATAAAAAAAAATTACTAACGTGAACTCTGACCGTGCTGTGTGGCACATACGACATTGACGTGGACAATTTTTACAATTATTTTTCTAAAAAATTTGAAAATATTAAATAATTTTTATCTATTTTTTATATTATCTTTTCTTGTTTTCATCTTTTCTTTCTTTTCTTTTTCCTTCTCAATCTTACTTCGCCGGTCGCTAGGCTTGGCAATGGGCAATGACTAACCGCAAGCAAGGGCCAATCTCTTTGACTTTGAACAAGGCTTGTCCTTGCCGAGATCTAGGGAGGTAGAGCCTCACTTAAGTCCAGCGAGGTGGAGCCTCGCTGGGATTGGACAAGGCTCCACCTTGCTGAACATCAGCAAGGCCTAGCGATTGATGGACAAAGAAACGAATAAAAGAAGAAAATTAATAATAAAAATGAAAAAAGCTATTAAAAATTAAAAAAAAATTGTAAAATTTGTCCATATTAGCATCAGCCATATTATGTAGGAAGGCTATCGTCCACGTTAGTAATTTTTAGCCAAAAAAGAACTAAGTTGATAAATTGTTAAAAGATTTTGGACTTAATTGGCGCAATTTAAAGATTTTTGAGTGAATTCTAAATGTATTTGTGGAGGTCATTAGTTAAAGCCTATCGAACTAACTTAACTAGTTAATGGATTAGGCCTTAAATCGTCAGTTGTTTGTGCAAACCCAGACAATAAATCTCACATATAGTCCCTCCTATTCAAGATTGGTTCTTGGTTGTGTTCATTTTTCTAGCCCTAAACCTCTTAGGATTAGTGCATGCTTTAGAAAATCTAGCCTTAAACAATTTTCATAGAGTTGAACAACTCCACGCATATAGGAGCATTCCTATCATACCTTACTAGGATGCCGAAATCCAAGTTATATGAATCACATCAACATAATGTGTAGCCCTAAAACGTTGTAGAGAGCACTATTGCATCCTAAGAATGGGAGCCATTGCACACACTCGAGTTTCCAAGATTTGCATTGTCCTATTACAGCAAATCATCATGTCTAACTATCACAATTTGTTACTATGATCCGCTGACCACAACTCATATTTAGACACACGAAATATATGGAAACATAAATTAATTAAAAGTCTTAGTTATGAATATTGTTGAAAATAGAAATTTAGAAAAGTGATTCAAATTATACATTTATCATCATAGGCAATGGAATATTACAGGATTGTAACAAAACACAAAGATGGCTTCCAATTCCATATGTTTTTATTATTATCCGGATCGGGTTGACTAGACAGAAGAACAATAAATACTAATGGTGAAGCATCAAAAATGGACTCAAAGCCACCCGACCCGATTGACCCGATTGACAAAACAAAAATCAAGTTGGGCCATTAAATGACCCTTTTTGAAAAATAGACACCAAAATTAAGTTTCCTAGCATGTTTTTCCATCTAGTAGATGTTATTTGGGGGATACAATTGTTTGATTTAGTGCAAAAAACCTCAAATTTCATTTTTCAACCGAAATTCAATTTTCAATAAAACAAAACCTAAATGACCGAATCAAGCTAAACCAGCCCCATCAATGGATTCATAATAACTAAAAATATAGGGTGGTGGGTTTTTTTTTCATGGGTGTCTCTGCAAAAATTTCATTTTGGGTGATTTGGGGGCCAAAATAAAAAATCCAATTAAGCCCTTTTGTCACAATTGAGAACTTTCGGGCACTATTGGGGTCAGATAAAAATTTTCGAGCACTATAGGAGATGTCAAAATGTCACACCCCGAGCCTCCATGAGCGCGCGACATCTGCACGACAACGGTCGATACATGCGACATCCCAGGACTGTCGCTGACCAGAAACCTTAATATCCAAATAAAGGCTAGCGGAAGCGATACCTTACCCCTGACAACGAATGAGCAAATATTAGCGCAACCATAACACCTCATATATATATATATATATATATATATATACACATAATTTCAACTCCATATTACACATGAATATCAGTTTTACAAAGATTAACGACAACAAACCACCAAGGGCGACCACGTTCATTAGCAACCACCGATTCACCATCAATTATCCTTGCCAATTAGGTACTCTACCACCTAAATATCAAATCTTGTGGTATCCCTGCCATGCTTATGTCCTAGGGACTGAAAGGTGGGGAAAATTACCGTGAGAACACATCTCAGTAAGCTCACCCTAATCTCGCTCAGGACATTACATACCCTCATATCCAATTGTAACATGCTCTCCTAGACGCTCAGGCCACGGAAACAGAAACAACAGCAAACGAGAAATAGCTCATCATCGATATAATCAGGCACGCCAATAATTCATATTACATAGAGATCAACAATGCAAATGCGTGCACATTCCATGCTCAAATTCTAGTCTCAGCTCTCTAGCCAACTCGGGCCGTGTTAAACGCATCAGGTCCGACCATCGTATCATACGTATTAGGTCTGTGCCCTTTTTGCACTAAAATATGCATCCTAGGCCCACGATAACTCAATAATTGACCCTAAATATGAATGGACAGCATGTGAATAGGATTCTAGGCTCATGAACAATGATTTCAAAATATTATTTGGCCCGTTTTTGCTCTAAATATCCCAAAAATCCATTTTCGGTACCCGAACCTCACGGGACCCACATCAACCACCACCAACAGCTTATATCCAGACAAGACAGCAACATACCAAGCCCCAAAATGAACGCGATACCTGTGAGGCAGGGTATCCCGCGCGACATTGACGTTGAGAAACGAAAGTACCTTGACCCTCAAGGTAGAGGTGGTGTGTTTGTTAAATTGAAGAGCACGGTTTGGGTAGGCGTTGGAATACCACAGTGGCAACCCCATATCTATATCGCATGGATGCACGAGAGTGGCGAGGCTGTAGTGTGCGACATCCCTGTCATACCTATACGGTCGAATAGTCGACAATCACGACGGCCTAGGAAACTCGTCGTAACTAAACGACCTCAGAATTCCTTAGGCAACGGAAACAAGCTCCTTCAATCTCATACACAGAAAAAGGTAGAGAGAGACAGACCAATTAATTTACCAAACCACACTTTATATTAAAGTGTGGTTTGGTAAATTAATTGGTCTGTCTCTCTCTACCCTTTTTCTGTGTATGAGATTGAAGGAGCTTGTTTCCGTTGCTAAGGAATTCTGAGGTCGTTTAGTTACGACGAGTTTCCTTAGGCCGTCGTGATTGTCGACTATTCGACCGTATAGGTATGACAGGGATGTCGCACACTACAGCCTCGCCACTCTCGTGCATCCATGCGATATAGATATGGGGTTGCCACTGTGGTATTCCAACGCCTACCCAAACCGTGCTCTTCAATTTAACAAACACACCACCTCTACCTTGAGGGTCAAGGTACTTTCGTTTCTCAACGTCAATGTCGCGCGGGATACCCTGCCTCACAGGTATCGCGTTCATTTTGGGGCTTGGTATGTTGCTGTCTTGTCTGGATATAAGCTGTTGGTGGTGGTTGATGTGGGTCCCGTGAGGTTCGGGTACCGAAAAAGGATTTTTGGGATATTTAGAGCAAAAACGGGCCAAATAATATTTTGAAATCATTGTTCATGAGCCTAGAATCCTATTCACATGCTGTCCATTCATATTTAGGGTCAATTATTGAGTTATCGTGGGCCTAGGATGCATTTTAGTGCAAAAAGGGCACAGACCTAATACGTATGATACGATGGTCGGACCTGATGCGTTTAACACGGCCCGAGTTGGCTAGAGAGCTGAGACTAGAATTTGAGCATGGAATGTGCACGCATTTGCATTGTTGATCTCTATGTAAATATGAATATTGGCGTGCCTGATTATATCGATGATGAGCTATTTCTCGTTTGCTGTTGTTTCTGTTTCCGTGGCCTGAGCGTCTAGGAGAGCATGTTACAATTGGATATGAGGGTATGTAATGTCCTGAGCGAGATTAGGGGTGAGCTTACTGAGATGTGTTCTCACGGTAATTTTCCCCACCTTTCAGTCCCTAGGACATAAGCATGGCAGGGATACCACAAGATTTGATATTTAGGTGGTAGAGTACCTAATTGGCAAGGATAATTGATGGTGAATCGGTGGTTGCTAATGAACGTGGTCGCCCTTGGTGGTTTGTTGTCGTTAATCTTTGTTAAAACTGATATTCATGTGTAATATGGAGTTGAAATTATGTGTATATATATATATATATATATATATATATGAGGTGTTATGGTTGCGCTAATATTTGCTCATTCGTTGTCAGGGGTAAGGTATCGCTTCCGCTAGCCTTTATTTGGATATTAAGGTTTCTGGGTCAGCGACAGTCCTGGGATGTCGCATGTATCGACCGTTGTCGTGCAGATGTCGCGCGCTCATGGAGGCTCGGGGGTGTGACATTTTGACATCTCCCTATAGTGCTCGAAAATTTTATCTGACCCCAATAGTGCCCGAAAGTTCTCAATTGTGACAAAAGGGCTTAATTGGATTTTTTATTTTGGCCCCCAAATCACCCAAAATGAAATTTTTGCAGAGACACCCATGAAAAAAAAAACCCACCACCCTATATTTTTAGTTATTATGAATCCATTGATGGGGCTGGTTTAGCTTGATTCGGTCATTTAGGTTTTGTTTTATTGAAAATTGAATTTCGGTTGAAAATGAAATTGAGGTTTTTTGCACTAAATCAAACAATTGTATCCCCCAAATAACATCTACTAGATGGAAAAAACATGCTAGGAAACTTAATTTTGGTGTCTATTTTTCAAAAAGGGTCATTTAATGGCCCAACTTGATTTTTGTTTTGTCAATCGGGTCAATCGGGTCGGGTGGCTTTGAGTCCATTTTTGATGCTTCACCATTAGTATTTATTGTTCTTCTGTCTAGTCAACCCGATCCGGATAATAATAAAAACATATGGAATTGGAAGCCATCTTTGTGTTTTGTTACAATCCTGTAATATTCCATTGCCTATGATGATAAATGTATAATTTGAAATCACTTTTCTAAATTTCTATTTTCAACAATATTCATAACTAAGACTTTTAATTAATTTATGTTTCCATATATTTCGTTGTGTCTAAATATGAGTTGTGGTCAGCGGATCATAGTAACAAATTGTGATAGTTAGACATGATGATTTGCTGTAATAGGACAATGCAAATCTTGGAAACTCGAGTGTGTGCAATGGCTCCCATTCTTAGGATGCAATAGTGCTCTCTACAACGTTTTAGGGCTACACATTATGTTGATGTGATTCATATAACTTGGATTTCGGCATCCTAGTAAGGTATGATAGGAATGCTCCTATATGCGTGGAGTTGTTCAACTCTATGAAAATTGTTTAAGGCTAGATTTCTAAAGCATGCACTAATCCTAAGAGGTTTAGGGCTAGAAAAATGAACACAACCAAGAACCAATCTTGAATAGGAGGGACTATATGTGAGATTTATTGTCTGGGTTTGCACAAACAACTGACGATTTAAGGCCTAAAATCCATTAACTAGTTAAGTTAGTTCGATAGGCTTTAACTAATGACCTCCACAAATACATTTAGAATTCACTCAAAAATCTTTAAATTGCGCCAATTAAGTCCAAAATCTTTTAACAATTTATCAACTTAGTTCTTTTTTGGCTAAAAATTACTAACGTGGACGATAGCCTTCCTACATAATATGGCTGATGCTAATATGGACAAATTTTACAATTTTTTTTAATTTTTAATAGCTTTTTTCATTTTTATTATTAATTTTCTTCTTTTATTCGTTTCTTTGTCCATCAATCGCTAGGCCTTGCTGATGTTCAGCAAGGTGGAGCCTTGTCCAATCCCAGCGAGGCTCCACCTCGCTGGACTTAAGTGAGGCTCTACCTCCCTAGATCTCGGCAAGGACAAGCCTTGTTCAAAGTCAAAGAGATTGGCCCTTGCTTGCGGTTAGTCATTGCCCATTGCCAAGCCTAGCGACCGGCGAAGTAAGATTGAGAAGGAAAAAGAAAAGAAAGAAAAGATGAAAACAAGAAAAGATAATATAAAAAATAGATAAAAATTATTTAATATTTTCAAATTTTTTAGAAAAATAATTGTAAAAATTGTCCACGTCAATGTCGTATGTGCCACACAGCACGGTCAGAGTTCACGTTAGTAATTTTTTTTATTATCAAAATTAGTTAGGACTAAATTGACAAATTATCCAAAGATTTAGAACTCAATACCTACCCATCGACCGTGCTTTACTGCACTAGATTCCCTATTGATGCTACATGAGGAGGTTTTTTATTTTTTATTTTATGGTCACAGCTAGATGAGGAGTTTGAAACAAATTGCATATTTGTGGTAGAGGTTTTGTTGGGCAAGGAAGCAAGCCCATGGGCTATGGTTCCACTACTAAAGAGTGCAGTTACTGTGGCCAAATTTAAGTCTTCTAAAGTATTCTTTTGCTCTCTATGAGGCAAATTCTCTAGTTGACAAGGTTGCTAAAGCTCTTCGGTAGAAGTCCCAACATGTGGACTGGATTAACAAACCCCCGGGCCTTTTGGAATAGCCTTTGTTCTAAAACCGTTATGTATGGTGCCGGTTTTTCTAAAAATGAAAGAATGGTGTTGTTTTGACCCAAAGAAAAAATCTACACAATTAAAAGGTTTAGAACTGAATTGTTATAGTTGTAATAGATTTAGATTTTTTTTTTGGTGATTTTCGTTTTAGTGAGAGGTTGGGGTGAAATCGTAGCTATTCATGCTTAAGGGCCTGTTTGGTTCAACATTTCAAATGAGCTTTGGGCCTCTAAAGTCCCTTGGCCAAATGCAAATATGTTTGGCTTTTTTTTTTTGCTCACATTGGGCAGATGCAAGTGCATTTTAAATGCTCTCCAAACCCTTTTGGCCCAATGTTGCTGAAGAGCTACTTTGAGATGCAGCATTTTCGAGATGCAACAGTTCTCTTGTTTAATGAAAATATCGAAACTTCCCATTTTACCCTCATTCATCAACAATCATGCCCATTGTGCCCATTTGGAAACAGATGCTCATAATAAACCCTAAAACCACGTCTTGCCCCTTTTCCTTTGAGAACACCCTCTCTTTCACGACTCTCTCGCTGTCGACGTCTCTTGCTAGACACTGCTGTCCCTGCGCCCTCGAGACACCACCTTGCCTTCGTCGCACACGACACGCTCGTATCTCTTCCCGGGTAAGAATTTATGTTTCTTTGTTCGCGTTGCCCTCAATTTTCGGCTTGGCCGTAAGATTAGCGACAGATTGTTCGGAGAGATCTACCTCGCTGATGCTCGCTTTCCCTTTATGTTCTTTCAAGCTATATGGATTGTGCTTTGTTCCGTTTTATGGGTTGTTTGACTGGCATAAATCTCTCTCTCAGGACTCACTCTCCAAAGTTTGGAGATCTGAATTGCTCTACACAAACTCTCTGCTGATTCAAATTGAGACCAAGGTTCGATTTCTCCTTCTTTCTCTTCTTTTCTAGTTTCTCATGTCAATTCAAATCTCAAGTTCATTTTCGTTTGTGCATGATTTTGTCTATGTGTGTCCTCATCCTGTGTTGCGATTCTCTTTCCTTTCTTGCAGTTTAGCCTCAAGCTTCTTTTGTGTTTGGTTGGACTCTGGTTAGCTATGAATGAGTTTGATTGTTGCGTGAAATTTCGCTATCGTGGCTTTACATGTGCTCGAGGCTGTCAAATTTACTTGCGGCCCTCAAGGCAGAACTTTTGAGCAGAGAGGACTAT
Source organism: Psidium friedrichsthalianum (assembly GCA_019149425.1). Lineage (NCBI taxonomy): Eukaryota > Viridiplantae > Streptophyta > Magnoliopsida > Myrtales > Myrtaceae > Psidium > Psidium friedrichsthalianum. The sequence goes on along the minus strand of JAGVVM010023131.1, from coordinate 1,201 downwards.
GCTCACAACAAACTTTACTACTCTATTAACAAGTTACTATCAATTTTCACCTATCTTGATTGACAATTAACAAGTTTCTTAATTGATGTTAATTGTCACAAGACATACTAAATTGATTAGTTTACACCTGTCAGTGGTAGTGCTCCCTATACGCCATGTCGTTGTCTGCCTCAATCTCTTCATGGGGAGGAAATAGTTTTTCTTTAATGAAGAATGTGAATACAATGATTTACTTGTTAATGGCATTTGGTCTCAGCAATGTTTATATTCACTGTATACCAATTTGAATGAACAATTTATGGAGCTCCATAGGCATTAACTAGTCATGCTTCAAAACTTCCTCTTCATACCGGCTATGCCATGTTTCTCTGATAAATTTTAAATTATTCTGCAGGAGGTCCATGCACCTATTCTCAGTCTTTAGGGAGTTAAATTTATGGTTGTCTCAGTTTTCATTGCTTTTGCAGTAGCTAGTATCATGAGTAGCTATATTCTATCACATGACTCTTTTTCTTCCTTTTGGATTTTTACATTTGCATATGTAATGCAGTAGCTAGTATCGTGAGTACCCTTTGTCTGTTGTTACCTAGATGATGTAGGTCGCATGCAAAGATTCGTGTTGTACATAAACTACTTTGAATTGGTGTGAGAATGAGTAAACTCGATTGGTATTGTGGGTCTATGGCTCTACCAATTATGATTACATGGAGAATGCTACTGCCTTATCTACTTGACTTAGCTAAGATTGGTTTGCTAGTTTCATATCTTATTTTTTGTGCTTCTCAATTGTATTTATGTTCATATTATTACAAGATGGCGAGTTCATCAAAGGGAAAGGCATATTGGACTCCCGAAGATGTGAAAATATTTTGTAATTTGTGCATTGAGGAAATTGAAAAAGGCAACCGTCCTGCAAACAATAAGAGGGAAGGATGGACAGTCATAATTAGTAAGTTCGAGGAATTAACAGGTAAAAAGTATGACAAAATTCAAATGAAAAGTAAGTGGGATAATCTTAAGAAAGAATGGAAGAGATGGCGGACACTGATTTTAAGTGAAACAGGACTAGGATGGGATGAGAAGAAGAAAACCATTGCTGTGGGACGATAAAATTAAGGTTTGTATCACTTCTTCTTTTACTTTCTGTTAAATTCAAGTTCATTGATACCACATATTGAAATACTCTATTATTTTGACAGGC
>JAGVVM010023130.1:0-13188 GCA_019149425.1 Psidium friedrichsthalianum | reverse complement strand
TTTCAAAAAGGGTCATTTAATGGCCCAACTTGATTTTTGTTTGTCAATCGGGTCAATCGGGTCGGGTGGCTTTGAGTCCATTTTTGATGCTTCACCATTAGTATTTATTGTTCTTCTGTCTAGTCAACCCGATCCGGATAATAATAAAAACATATGGAATTGGAAGCCATCTTTGTGTTTTGTTACAATCCTGTAATATTCCATTGCCTATGATGATAAATGTATAATTTGAAATCACTTTTCTAAATTTCTATTTTCAACAATATTCATAACTAAGACTTTTAATTAATTTATGTTTCCATATATTTCGTGTGTCTAAATATGAGTTGTGGTCAGCGGATCATAGTAACAAATTGTGATAGTTAGACATGATGATTTGCTGTAATAGGACAATGCAAATCTTGGAAACTCGAGTGTGTGCAATGGCTCCCATTCTTAGGATGCAATAGTGCTCTCTACAACGTTTTAGGGCTACACATTATGTTGATGTGATTCATATAACTTGGATTTCGGCATCCTAGTAAGGTATGATAGGAATGCTCCTATATGCGTGGAGTTGTTCAACTCTATGAAAATTGTTTAAGGCTAGATTTTCTAAAGCATGCACTAATCCTAAGAGGTTTAGGACTAGAAAAATGAACACAACCAAGAACCAATCTTGAATAGGAGGGACTATATGTGAGATTTATTGTCTGGGTTTGCACAAACAACTGACGATTTAAGGCCTAATCCATTAACTAGTTAAGTTAGTTCGATAGGCTTTAACTAATGACCTCCACAAATACATTAGAATTCACTCAAAAATCTTTAAATTGCGCCAATTAAGTCCAAAATCTTTTAACAATTTATCAACTTAGTTCTTTTTTGGCTAAAAATTACTAACGTGGACGATAGCCTTCCTACATAATATGGCTGATGCTAATATGGACAAATTTTACAATTTTTTTTTAATTTTTAATAGCTTTTTCATTTTTATTATTAATTTTCTTCTTTTATTCGTTTCTTTGTCCATCAATCGCTAGGCCTTGCTGATGTTCAGCAAGGTGGAGCCTTGTCCAATCCCAGCGAGGCTCCACCTCGCTGGACTTAAGTGAGGCTCTACCTCCCTAGATCTCGGCAAGGACAAGCCTTGTTCAAAGTCAAAGAGATTGGCCCTTGCTTGCGGTTAGTCATTGCCCATTGCCAAGCCTAGCGACCGGCGAAGTAAGATGAGAAGGAAAAAGAAAAGAAAGAAAAGATGAAAACAAGAAAAGATAATATAAAAAATAGATAAAAATTATTTAATATTTTCAAATTTTTTAGAAAAATAATTGTAAAAATTGTCCACGTCAATGTCGTATGTGCCACACAGCACGGTCAGAGTTCACGTTAGTAATTTTTTTATTATCAAAATTAGTTAGGACTAAATTGACAAATTATCCAAAGATTTAGAACTCAATACCTACCCATCGACCGTGCTTTACTGCACTAGATTCCCTATTGATGCTACATGAGGAGGTTTTTTATTTTTTTATTTATGGTCACAGCTAGATGAGGAGTTTGAAACAAATTGCATATTTGTGGTAGAGGTTTTGTTGGGCAAGGAAGCAAGCCCATGGGCTATGGTTCCACTACTAAAAGAGTGCAGTTACTGTGGCCAAATTTAAGTCTTCTAAAGTATTCTTTTGCTCTCTATGAGGCAAATTCTCTAGTTGACAAGGTTGCTAAAGCTCTTCGGTAGAAGTCCCAACATGTGGACTGGATTAACAAACCCCCGGGCCTTTTGGAATAGCCTTTGTTCTAAAACCGTTATGTATGGTGCCGGTTTTTCTAAAATGAAAGAATGGTGTTGTTTTTGACCCAAAGAAAAAATCTACACAATTAAAAGGTTTAGAACTGAATTGTTATAGTTGTAATAGATTTAGATTTTTTTTTTGGTGATTTTTCGTTTTAGTGAGAGGTTGGGGTGAAATCGTAGCTATTCATGCTTAAGGGCCTGTTTGGTTCAACATTTCAAATGAGCTTTGGGCCTCTAAAGTCCCTTGGCCAAATGCAAATATTGTTTGGCTTTTTTTTTTTGCTCACATTGGGCAGATGCAAGTGCATTTTAAATGCTCTCCAAACCCTTTTGCCCAATGTTGCTGAAGAGCTACTTTGAGATGCAGCATTTTCGAGATGCAACAGTTCTCTTGTTTAATGAAAATATCGAAACTTCCCATTTTACCCTCATTCATCAACAATCATGCCCATTGTGCCCATTTGGAAACAGATGCTCATAATAAACCCTAAAACCACGTCTTGCCCCTTTTCCTTTGAGAACACCCTCTCTTTCACGACTCTCTCGCTGTCGACGTCTCTTGCTAGACACTGCTGTCCCTGCGCCCTCGAGACACCACCTTGCCTTCATCGCACACGACACGCTCGTATCTCTTCCGGGTAAGAATTTATTGTTTCTTTGTTCGCGTTGCCCTCAATTTTCGGCTTGGCCGTAAGATTAGCGACAGATTGTTCGGAGAGATCTACCTCGCTGATTGCTCGCTTTCCCTTTATGTTCTTTCAAGCTATATGGATTGTGCTTTGTTCCGTTTTATGGGTTGTTTGACTGGCATAAATCTCTCTCTCAGGACTCACTCTCCAAAGTTTGGAGATCTGAATTGCTCTACACAAACTCTCTGCTGATTCAAATTTGAGACCAAGGTTCGATTTCTCCTTCTTTCTCTTCTTTTCTAGTTTCTCATGTCAATTCAAATCTCAAGTTCATTTTCGTTTGTGCATGATTTTGTCTATGTGTGTCCTCATCCTGTGTTGCGATTCTCTTTCCTTTCTTGCAGTTTAGCCTCAAGCTTCTTTTGTGTTTGGTTGGACTCTGGTTAGCTATGAATGAGTTTGATTGTTGCGTGAAATTTCGCTATCGTGGCTTTACATATGCTCGAGGCTGTCAAATTTACTTGCGGCCCTCAAGGCAGAACTTTTGAGCAGAGAGGACTATGCTCACAACAAACTTTACTACTCTATTAACAAGTTACTATCAATTTTCACCTATCTTGATTGACAATTAACAAGTTTCTTAATTGATGTTAATTGTCACAAGACATACTAAATTGATTAGTTTACACCTGTCAGTGGTAGTGCTCCCTATACGCCATGTCGTTGTCTGCCTCAATCTCTTCATGGGGAGGAAATAGTTTTTCTTTAATGAAGAATGTGAATACAATGATTTACTTGTTAATGGCATTTGGTCTCAGCAATGTTTATATTCACTGTATACCAATTTGAATGAACAATTTATGGAGCTCCATAGGCATTAACTAGTCATGCTTCAAAACTTCCTCTTCATACCGGCTATGCCATGTTTCTCTGATAATTTTAAATTATTCTGCAGGAGGTCCATGCACCTATTCTCAGTCTTTAGGGAGTTAAATTTATGGTTGTCTCAGTTTTCATTGCTTTTGCAGTAGCTAGTATCATGAGTAGCTATATTCTATCACATGACTCTTTTTCTTCCTTTTGGATTTTTACATTTGCATATGTAATGCAGTAGCTAGTATCGTGAGTACCCTTTGTCTGTTGTTACCTAGATGATGTAGGTCGCATGCAAAGATTCGTGTTGTACATAAACTACTTTGAATTGGTGTGAGAATTGAGTAAACTCGATTGGTATTGTGGGTCTATGGCTCTACCAATTATGATTACATGGAGAATGCTACTGCCTTATCTACTTGACTTAGCTAAGATTGGTTTGCTAGTTTCATATCTTATTTTTTGTGCTTCTCAATTGTATTTATGTTCATATTATTACAAGATGGCGAGTTCATCAAAGGGAAAGGCATATTGGACTCCCGAAGATGTGAAAATATTTTGTAATTTGTGCATTGAGGAAATTGAAAAAGGCAACCGTCCTGCAAACAATAAGAGGGAAGGATGGACAGTCATAATTAGTAAGTTCGAGGAATTAACAGGTAAAAAGTATGACAAAATTCAAATGAAAAGTAAGTGGGATAATCTTAAGAAAGAATGGAAGAGATGGAGGACACTGATTTTAAGTGAAACAGGACTAGGATGGGATGAGAAGAAGAAAACCATTGCTGTGGGACGATAAAATTAAGGTTTGTATCACTTCTTCTTTTACTTTCTGTTAAATTCAAGTTCATTGATACCACATATTGAAATACTCTATTATTTTGACAGGCTGATTGTAGATTTAAGCCTTTTAGGACAAAAGGCATACATCCTGATCTTGATATGCTGTTAGCTAGAATGTTGAGTAGTACAGTTGCTACCGGAGGAATCACATGGAATCCTGGACAAGGTTTGCGTATTGAGGAGGATATTGATGCCACACAACCTAATATTGCTGATGTTGATGTATCTGCAGATGATATTTTGGAGTCTGAAGGTGGTGAAAATGTTGTTGAATCTAATGCAACTCAAACCCGTAAAAGAGCGATACGAACTTCAATGAGGCAAGCTCGAGGAAAGAAAGAAAAGAGAATGACGCCACAACAGAAGCTTGGAAACCAAATTGAAAGGATGGTTTCCGCTGTTAAAAGTAGGAGCAATGCCACATCTCAAGCAGATTACGGATTGGTCCTTACAAAGACCTCATGCAATTGGTGGATACCATACCTGAGATTATGCAAGATGAAAAGTTATACATTTTCGCAATTAAACATTTTAAGGAAAAGAAAGACAATTGGCAAGTCTTCATGAGCTTGAATAGTGATGCACTAAGAGTCAAATATCTCAAGTTTGAGATGAACGAGCTTAGTCATAGCTAGGATGTTGTAGCATCTTATTTGTACTCTTCATTATGTTATTTTATTTTCTTGTGGGATTTTTTATTTGCTTTATGTGTGAACCCAATTTCTATTATTTTTTTTAATGTGAGAACCGTTTTCAATTGGTGTTCTCTTTACATGGTTGAGTTTGCATATTTATGATGGTCGATATTGTTTATCTTGATGGATGATCAATACTATTCTTTGTTTCTCATATTCTAACTCAATATTTTGTTACAATGTTAAGCAGTTATGGATTCTCCTGAAAGGGAAAATCATCAAGAGGAGGAAAACAAATTCTTGGATCTTCTCGCAGTCACTCAAGTTTCTATTGCTTGTCAAGCAATGTACCTTTGCAAACAACCTTGCATGTCCTCATCATATACAGGTTATGCATGGTTAAAGGAGTTGATGGGCGAAGATGCTAATCCGATAAGATGCTATAATATGTTTCGAATGCATAAGGCCATATTTAGTAATTTGACGCATGACTTAGTAACACGCTATAGCCTTAAAGGATCTAGGAATACTGATGTTACAGAAATGGTTGGAATGTTTCTTTATATGTTGGGACACGGTGTGGGTAACAGGTTAGCACGGGAGCGCTTTCAACGCTCGGGAGAAACCATTAGTAGACACTTTAGCTTAGTTTTAGATAAAGTATGTGATATGGCAAAAGATTTATCCAACCAACCGATCGACAATATCGAGAAGTTCCAGAGAAGATCAAGAAAGATCGACGATTTTATCCATATTTTAAGGTAAGTTAAGATTATACAATAAAAATCAAGCTCTTTTGTAAATCAAGTAATATTCCTATTATTTGTTTCAGGATTGCATTGGAGCTATGGATGGTACACATATCCCAGCGGTGATACCTACGTATGATCAAATTCGTTTTATTGGGCGAAAAGGAACGACAACTCAAAACGTGTTGGCCATATGTAATTTTAACATGGAATTTATCTATATTTTTGCCGGTTGGGAGGGACAAGCTCATGATACCCGTGTCTTCCATGAAGCAGTTGGAAGACGTGATGCACAATTTCCCCATCCTCCTCCAGGTTCATGAGTTAATGGTTTATCAACTTTATGCATCATTTACTTATTATTTATGTCACAAGTTAATTAAATTTACATTATTTTTGTAGGTAAAAATTATTTAGTGGATACTGGATATCCAAATCCCACGGGTTATTTGGGGCCATATAGACAAGTGAGATATCATTTGCCCGAGTTTTGACAAGGTCCTTCACCTGTAGGCTATCAAGAAGTGTTCAACCATGCCCATTCCTTGCTACGGTCAGAAATTGAGCAAGCCTTTGGCGTATTAAAGATGAAGTGGCATATTCTAAAAAAAGGCCAAGTTATCCATTGAAAAGCAAGTGCAAATTGTCATAGCGACAATGGCTTTGCGCAATTATATACGAAGAAATGCCGTAACGAATATGGATTTTGAAAATGCGGATTTGGATCTCGAGTATGGATATTCAATTGACTGTGATACTGTAGATGAGGGGGCTAGTGCTTCAAATACTAATGCATCCCCTGACATGGCATGTTTACGTGATGAAATAGCCGTGATCATCTTTGTAATTTTTTGGATAAATGACTTATGTGATCATATTTATTATAATGATCTTTGATATAATTGCGCACATCATATTTTGATTTGTTTTTACTTATAAATTCGTTAATATGTGTCTTTTACATTGCTCTCAACACGAAAATAAAAAAAAGTTGCAATCATTTGTTTTTTTTCCCCTAATTTTAAACAAATTAAAGTTAAAAAAATATTAAATTGGGACACCAAAGGACTTTTCAGATTTAAAAGTTTAAATCTGAAAAGTCCTTTGGTGTCCCAATTTAATATTTTTTTAACTTTAATTGTTTAAAATTAGGGGAAAAAAAACAAATGATTGCAACTTTTTTTTTTTCGTGTTGAGAGCAATGTAAAAGACACATATTAACGAATTTATAAGTAAAACAAAATCAAAATATGATGTGCGCAATTATATCAAAAGATCATTATAATAAATATGATCACATAAGTCATTTATCCAAAAAATTACAAAGATGATCACGGCTATTTCATCACGTAAACATGCCATGTCAGGGGATGCATTAGTATTTGAAGCACTAGCCCCCTCATCTACAGTATCACAGTCAATTGAATATCCATACTCGAGATCCAAATCCGCATTTTCAAAATCCATATTCGTTACGGCATTTCTTCGTATATAATTGCGCAAAGCCATTGTCGCTATGACAATTTGCACTTGCTTTTCAAATGGATAACTTGGCCTTTTTTAGAATATGCCACTTCATCTTTAATACGCCAAAGGCTTGCTCAATTTCTGACCGTAGCAAGGAATGGGCACGGTTGAACACTTCTTGATAGCCTACAGGTGAAGGACCTTGTCAAAACTCGGGCAAATGATATCTCACTTGTCTATATGGCCCCAAATAACCCGTGGGATTTGGATATCCAGCATCCACTAAATAATTTTTACCTACAAAAATAATGTAAATTTAATTAACTTGTGACATAAATAATAAGTAAATGATGCATAAAGTTGATAAACCATTAACTCATGAACCTGGAGGAGGATGGGGAAATTGCGCATCACGTCTTCCAACTGCTTCATGGAAGACACGGGTATCATGAGCTTGTCCCTCCCAACCGGCAAAAACATAGATAAATTCCATGTTAAAATTACATATGGCCAACACGTTTTGAGTTGTCGTTCCTTTTCGCCAATAAAACGAATTTGATCATACGTAGGTATCACCGCTGGGATATGTGTACCATCCATAGCTCCAATGCAATCCTGAAACAAATAATAGGAATATTACTTGATTTACAAAAGAGCTTGATTTTTATTGTATAATCTTAACTTACCTTAAAATATGGATAAAATCATCGATCTTTCTTGATCTTCTCTGGAACTTCTCGATATTGTCGATCGGTTGGTTGGATAAAATCTTTTGCCATATCACATACTTTATCTAAAACTAAGCTAAAGTGTCTACTAATGGTTTCTCCCGAGCGTTGAAAGCGCTCCCGTGCTAACCTGTTACCCACACCGTGTCCCAACATATAAAGAAACATTCCAACCATTTCTGTAACATCAGTATTCCTAGATCCTTTAAGGCCATAGCGTGTTACTAAGTCATGCGTCAAATTACTAAATATGGCCTTATGCATTCGAAACATATTATAGCATCTTATCGGATTAGCATCTTCGCCCATCAACTCTTTTAACCATGCATAACCTGTATATGATGAGGACATGCAAGGTTGTTTGCAAAGGTACATTGCTTGACAAGCAATAGAAACTTGAGTGACTGCGAGAAGATCCAAGAATTTGTTTTCCTCCTCTTGATGATTTTCCCTTTCAGGAGAATCCATAACTGCTTAACATTGTAACAAAATATTGAGTTAGAATATGAGAAACAAAGAATAGTATTGATCATCCATCAAGATAAACAATATCGACCATCATAAATATGCAAACTCAACCATGTAAAGAGAACACCAATTGAAAACGGTTCTCACATTAAAAAAAATAATAGAAATTGGGTTCACACATAAAGCAAATAAAAAATCCCACAAGAAAATAAAATAACATAATGAAGAGTACAAATAAGATGCTACAACATCCTAGCTATGACTAAGCTCGTTCATCTCAAACTTGAGATATTTGACTCTTAGTGCATCACTATTCAAGCTCATGAAGACTTGCCAATTGTCTTTCTTTTCCTTAAAATGTTTAATTGCGAAAAAGTATAACTTTTCATCTTGCATAATCTCAGGTATGGTATCCACCAATTGCATGAGGTCCTTGTAAGGACCAAATCCGTAATCTGCTTGAGATGTGGCATTGCTCCTACTTTTAACAGCGGAAACCATCCTTTCAATTTGGTTTCCAAGCTTCTGTTGTGGCGTCATTCTCTTTTCTTTCTTTCCTCGAGCTTGCCTCATTGAAGTTCGTATCACTCTTTTACGGGTTTGAGTTGCATTAGATTCAACAACATTTTCACCACCTTCAGACTCAAAATATCATCTGCAGATACATCAACATCAGCAATATTAGGTTGTGTGGCATCAATATCCTCCTCAATACGCAAACCTTGTCCAGGATTCCATGTGATTCCTCCGGTAGCAACTGTACTACTGAACATTCTAGCTAACAGCATATCAAGATCAGGATGTATGCCTTTTGTCCTAAAAGGCTTAAATCTACAATCAGCCTGTCAAAATAATAGAGTATTTCAATATGTGGTATCAATGAACTTGAATTTAACAGAAAGTAAAAGAAGAAGTGATACAAACCTTAATTTTATCGTCCCACAGCAATGGTTTTCTTCTTCTCATCCCATCCTAGTCCTGTTTCACTTAAAATCAGTGTCCGCCATCTCTTCCATTCTTTCTTAAGATTATCCCACTTACTTTTCATTTGAATTTTGTCATACTTTTTACCCGTTAATTCCTCGAACTTACTAATTATGACTGTCCATCCTTCCCTCTTATTGTTTGCAGGACGGTTGCCTTTTTCAATTTCCTCAATGCACAAATTACAAAATATTTTCACATCTTCGGGAGTCCAATATGCCTTTCCCTTTGATGAACTCGCCATCTTGTAATAATATGAACATAAATACAATTGAGAAGCACAAAAAATAAGATATGAAACTAGCAAACCAATCTTAGCTAAGTCAAGTAGATAAGGCAGTAGCATTCTCCATGTAATCATAATTGGTAGAGCCATAGACCCACAATACCAATCGAGTTTACTCAATTCTCACACCAATTCAAAGTAGTTTATGTACAACACGAATCTTTGCATGCGACCTACATCATCTAGGTAACAACAGACAAAGGGTACTCACGATACTAGCTACTGCATTACATATGCAAATGTAAAAATCCAAAAGGAAGAAAAAGAGTCATGTGATAGAATATAGCTACTCATGATACTAGCTACTGCAAAAGCAATGAAAACTGAGACAACCATAAATTTAACTCCCTAAAGACTGAGAATAGGTGCATGGACCTCCTGCAGAATAATTTAAAATTTATCAGAGAAACATGGCATAGCCGGTATGAAGAGGAAGTTTTGAAGCATGACTAGTTAATGCCTATGGAGCTCCATAAATTGTCATTCAAATTGGTATACAGTGAATATAAACATTGCTGAGACCAAATGCCATTAACAAGTAAATCATTGTATTCACATTCTTCATTAAAGAAAAACTATTTCCTCCCCATGAAGAGATTGAGGCAGACAACGACATGGCGTATAGGGAGCACTACCACTGACAGGTGTAAACTAATCAATTTAGTATGTCTTGTGACAATTAACATCAATTAAGAAACTTGTTAATTGTCAATCAAGATAGGTGAAAATTGATAGTAACTTGTTAATAGAGTAGTAAAGTTTGTTGTGAGCATAGTCCTCTCTGCTCAAAAGTTCTGCCTTGAGGGCCGCAAGTAAATTTGACAGCCTCGAGCATATGTAAAGCCACGATAGCGAAATTTCACGCAACAATCAAACTCATTCATAGCTAACCAGAGTCCAACCAAACACAAAAGAAGCTTGAGGCTAAACTGCAAGAAAGGAAAGAGAATCGCAACACAGGATGAGGACACACATAGACAAAATCATGCACAAACGAAAATGAACTTGAGATTGAATTGACATGAGAAACTAGAAAAGAAGAGAAAGAAGGAGAAATCGAACCTTGGTCTCAAATTTGAATCAGCAGAGAGTTTGTGTAGAGCAATTCAGATCTCCAAACTTTGGAGAGTGAGTCCTGAGAGAGAGATTTATGCCAGTCAAACAACCCATAAAACGGAACAAAGCACAATCCATATAGCTTGAAAGAACATAAAGGGAAAGCGAGCAATCAGCGAGGTAGATCTCTCCGAACAATCTGTCGCTAATCTTACGGCCAAGCCGAAAATTGAGGGCAACGCGAACAAAGAAACAATAAATTCTTACCCGGGAAGAGATACGAGCGTGTCGTGTGCGATGAAGGCAAGGTGGTGTCTCGAGGGCGCAGGGACAGCAGTGTCTAGCAAGAGACGTCGACAGCGAGAGAGTCGTGAAAGAGAGGGTGTTCTCAAAGGAAAAGGGGCAAGACGTGGTTTAGGGTTTATTATGAGCATCTGTTTCCAAATGGGCACAATGGGCATGATTGTTGATGAATGAGGGTAAAATGGGAAGTTTCGATATTTTCATTAAACAAGAGAACTGTTGCATCTCGAAAATGCTGCATCTCAAAGTAGCTCTTCAGCAACATTGGGCCAAAAGGGTTTGGAGAGCATTTAAAATGCACTTGCATCTGCCCAATGTGAGCAAAAAAAAAAAAAGCCAAACAATATTTGCATTTGGCCAAGGGACTTTAGAGGCCCAAAGCTCATTTGAAATGTTGAACCAAACAGGCCCTTAAGCATGAATAGCTACGATTTCACCCCAACCTCTCACTAAAACGAAAAATCACCAAAAAAAAAATCTAAATCTATTACAACTATAACAATTCAGTTCTAAACCTTTTAATTGTGTAGATTTTTTCTTTGGGTCAAAAACAACACCATTCTTTCATTTTTAGAAAAAACCGGCACCATACATAACGGTTTTAGAACAAAGGCTATTCCAAAAGGCCCGGGGGTTTGTTAATCCAGTCCACATGTTGGGACTTCTACCGAAGAGCTTTAGCAACCTTGTCAACTAGAGAATTTGCCTCATAGAGAGCAAAAGAATACTTTAGAAGACTTAAATTTGGCCAACAGTAACTGCACTCTTTTAGTAGTGGAACCATAGCCCATGGGCTGCTTCCTTGCCCAACAAAACCTCTACCACAAATATGCAATTTGTTTCAAACTCCTCATCTAGCTGTGACCATAAAATAAAAAAATAAAAAACCTCCTCATGTAGCATCAATAGGGAATCTAGTGCAGTAAAGCACGGTCGATGGGTAGGTATTGAGTTCTAAATCTTTGGATAATTTGTCAATTTAGTCCTAACTAATTTGATAATAAAAAAATTACTAACGTGAACTCTGACCGTGCTGTGTGGCACATACGACATTGACGTGGACAATTTTTACAATTATTTTTCTAAAAAATTTGAAAATATTAAATAATTTTTATCTATTTTTTATATTATCTTTTCTTGTTTTCATCTTTTCTTTCTTTTCTTTTTCCTTCTCAATCTTACTTCGCCGGTCGCTAGGCTTGGCAATGGGCAATGACTAACCGCAAGCAAGGGCCAATCTCTTTGACTTTGAACAAGGCTTGTCCTTGCCGAGATCTAGGGAGGTAGAGCCTCACTTAAGTCCAGCGAGGTGGAGCCTCGCTGGGATTGGACAAGGCTCCACCTTGCTGAACATCAGCAAGGCCTAGCGATTGATGGACAAAGAAACGAATAAAAGAAGAAAATTAATAATAAAAATGAAAAAAGCTATTAAAAATTAAAAAAAAATTGTAAAATTTGTCCATATTAGCATCAGCCATATTATGTAGGAAGGCTATCGTCCACGTAGTAATTTTTAGCCAAAAAAGAACTAAGTTGATAAATTGTTAAAAGATTTTGGACTTAATTGGCGCAATTTAAAGATTTTTGAGTGAATTCTAAATGTATTTGTGGAGGTCATTAGTTAAAGCCTATCGAACTAACTTAACTAGTTAATGGATTAGGCCTTAAATCGTCAGTTGTTTGTGCAAACCCAGACAATAAATCTCACATATAGTCCTCCTATTCAAGATTGGTTCTTGGTTGTGTTCATTTTTCTAGCCCTAAACCTCTTAGGATTAGTGCATGCTTTAGAAAATCTAGCCTTAAACAATTTTCATAGAGTTGAACAACTCCACGCATATAGGAGCATTCCTATCATACCTTACTAGGATGCCGAAATCCAAGTTATATGAATCACATCAACATAATGTGTAGCCCTAAAACGTTGTAGAGAGCACTATTGCATCCTAAGAATGGGAGCCATTGCACACACTCGAGTTTCCAAGATTTGCATTGTCCTATTACAGCAAATCATCATGTCTAACTATCACAATTTGTTACTATGATCCGCTGACCACAACTCATATTTAGACACACGAAATATATGGAAACATAAATTAATTAAAAGTCTTAGTTATGAATATTGTTGAAAATAGAAATTTAGAAAAGTGATTTCAAATTATACATTTATCATCATAGGCAATGGAATATTACAGGATTGTAACAAAACACAAAGATGGCTTCCAATTCCATATGTTTTTATTATTATCCGGATCGGGTTGACTAGACAGAAGAACAATAAATACTAATGGTGAAGCATCAAAAATGGACTCAAAGCCACCCGACCCGATTGACCCGATTGACAAAAACAAAATCAAGTTGGGCCATTAAATGACCCTTTTTTTGAAAAA
>JAGVVM010023129.1:0-10704 GCA_019149425.1 Psidium friedrichsthalianum | reverse complement strand
TTTTTCCTTCCAGAAATTAGCCACGCGCGGGAGGAAACCCCCCTAGACCCCCCCCATAATAGACGCGATCGGAACACTAGTTCAACATTCATGATGAGCGCTTATGCAATGGTGAGACGACATTTTCCCAAGGAATGCATTGAATGAATTTGCTTTTCAAGTTGTGACAGAGTTTGATAGTGCCGAAAAACATCAAGACTTACAAATCGCTCGGACTCGTTGGTTCAAACCCGAAACTGGAACTGCCACTTAAGGTTTCAGTTCCGGTTCCTCCAAATTTTGAACCGGAACCGCTGTTTCATGAACCGAAACCAGCGGTTTCAGAACTGTGGCCCTGACTAATGTGCTACATCCATTTCCCTATCTTTTCCTTTGCCTAAAACTAAGTGAGTTTGATTATAATTCTCTATAAAGGTGTGAACTGGTGGCATGTTAGAAGAATATTTGAGTACAGTGAGACATGCTGGAGTCTGTAGAGAGTAACAAGCAATCAAAGAAAAGATAATTGACGATAAATAGTGGAGAACTTACACGCTTGACTCATCCAATCACTCAAGTGTTTTCTAGCCCACAATTCTATTACGTTATATAGAAATAGATGCTAGCGCTTTAGTGTAATAATTGGAAATAGATTGAGAATGAGTTTAAGATGAAAAAAGGGAAAGACAGGGATGTTTTCACGCATAGGCATCTAGGAATGATCCTCCGAACCTCCAGACATGTACATATACCTATGTTTAGGTTTACGCTTCAATTCTATCTTCAATCCAAATTGGTTCTTTCCCGGATTTGGCTAAATCTCAGAGACATCAAACACAACACAATGCTCTAAACTATACTGAAGAAATTAAGAAGTCTCTAGTCTCCACATGACAATAATACATTGAAAATTAAGCGAACACTACATTACAAATTA
This sequence comes from Psidium friedrichsthalianum, assembly GCA_019149425.1. Classification (NCBI taxonomy): domain Eukaryota; kingdom Viridiplantae; phylum Streptophyta; class Magnoliopsida; order Myrtales; family Myrtaceae; genus Psidium; species Psidium friedrichsthalianum. The sequence goes on along the minus strand of JAGVVM010023129.1, from coordinate 9,788 downwards.
CTAGGCAATCCATTTGGCATAAAAACTAACACCACGAAACTTCCTGATAAGATCAGACTTATTTTTGGGAACGAAATCGTCCATTGAAAAGTCAACTCTCTTTCACATACTCAAACGGTACCTAGGCGTGACCACCAGATGCTTGGCTCTCGGAGTAGTGAGCCCGAACTCCTCAGTCATGTCAAGCTTGCTTGGTGACATGCCGCTAGGAAGCTCCCAATCGAAGCAGTGCACGAGCTGAGCAAGCACGAACCGCACCACGGTCAAGCCAAGCTGCATCCCAGGGCACCCTCGTCGACCTGCCCCAAACGGCAAGAGCTGAAAGTCACGCCCCTTAACGTCCACGCTTGACCCCAAGAATCTTTCAGGCACGAACTCTTCCGGGTCGTGAGTGGTCCACACTTTTGGGTCCCTTGCGATGGACCACACATTCACGATGATCCTCGACTTGTTAGGTATGTGGAAGCCGCTCACCGTGCAGTCTTCAGTCGCCTCGTGGGGAAGCAAAAACGGACCCACTGGGTGAAGCCTCATGGTCTCCTTGATGACCATGTCTAAGTAGTCCAAGCCGTCTGTGTCTGATTCCTCCACTGCTCTATTCAGTCCTATGGCTTTCTCGAGTCCTTCTTGGAGCTTTTTCATTGCACTAGGATGTTTTATAAGTTCGGCCATTGCCCAGTCAATTGCTGTCGCTGAAGTGTCCATCGAAGCCAACAGCATGTCCTGCATGGAGAAGCATATCGAGATTCATATTAACGAGTATCTTGATTGCACTTATGAAGAATATTTATAGACTAAGTCATGGATGTTACGAGAAAAATTAGTGCATTGAAAGCATATCCTTTCGAGGTTAGTTGCTCAACAAGCATATTTACAGCACCTTTCTAACGAAATCAATTTAAACGGCTGTTTCTCGTCCGTTCACAACGATGTATGAAGAAGTTGACAAGACTATATATCTGTTGTAACCATATACAAGAAATAGAGACTAAATAACATTGCCATTGAAACTTACAAATCTTAGATAGATGAGAGGACGAGAGGAGGAGACCGATTCAACATGCTTAATCAAATATAGGCAAATTCAACCAGGATATAATAGTTTTTTCTTTTGGTCGAGAAGGTATAATAGTCAAAATACTAAAATTCGTAGACAAAATGGATTTACAAAGTGCAATCATAGGTTTTGTTTGATGTTCTATGTGGGGGTCGATAAGCTCAAATATCCGCTTTATGAACTATGGAATTGTCTTCCAAATCAATTTTGAATCATAGCTATGGTCATCTCAGAGGCTCAACTGGCGGGATCCTTGTTCTAATAAATTTTCAAATCCGACCTAAGCTTAGACAGTTGAACAATAATTAAGGGTCGGGGGATTATTTGTTAATCGAGCGACAAAAATCTGATTAATTACCAGAAGTATGGCTTTGATATGGGGCCTGTCGATATGGTACTCTCCCTCGTTCGATCCCATGATACCCAACATGACATCAACGAAATCTTTGTCTCTCCTTCTCTTTCTTGGGCTCCATGTGCTCGTCAATAATCTTCTCGAGGAAACCATCGAATACTTTGCTCACAGCTTTCATGCGCTTCGTCAACCCCTGAAGATCAAATGGGGCCAAATAAGGGACAAATTCACCGATGTTCGGCGTCGCGGCCAACACCATCACTTCTTGAATCACGGCCTTGAACCCTCTCTCGTCAAGCTCCTCATCCATGAACTTCTTCCCGAAGACCATCCGACAACTCATGTCGGCGTTTAGCGACGAGATCATCGCGCTCAAGTCGACCACCATGCGGGCGTGAGAAGCGTCTTTGAGAGAATTCACAAGCAAGCCGACCTCCTCTCTTCTCATGGACTTGAAGGAGTTGATTTTGGCATTGCTAAGGAGCTCCAAAGTGCACACCTTTCTGATGTTCCTCCAATACGGGCCGTACGGCGCGAATCCCAAGCTCTTTTGCTCGTAAGCGATGTACTTTGAGGTCTCACTAATCGGCCGGCTCGCGAAAATAAGATCATGGGTCTTGAGAAATTGCTCGGCCATTTCAGGCGATGAGGCGACGATCGTGGGCACGCGCCCGAGGCGCAAGTACATGAGGGTCCATATTTTTGGGCTAATTTGTGAAGATCGTGGTGAGGGTTGTGTCCCAACAAAGGCAGGTTCCAAGAATGGGAAACCCTCTCGGACCAGGAGGCAATTTCTTCTTGCTCTGAGTTTTCCGTCGCAAAGCTCGCAATAAGAGATGAGCGATCAAAGCGAAGACGAGTGATATCCATAGCCAAGCCATTGGGGGTGGTTCTTTGGAAGCAAGTGGGGGTGAAGATGGGGGTTGGGATAACTTCAGTTCATTTATAGACGAAGTTATGACAGGAAGAAGAGTGTTTACATAAATTACACGTGTAATTTTATTTTTTTGTTTAATTTTTCGCATTCGAGATTGATTAGATATTCTCCTCGCCCCAGAGAGATTTCTAACCACTCATCCATTGGAGCCTTCTTGGTTCCAAAGATCATTCATTTTTGTGAACAATTTGATGTTTCACGTGGCTTTTTTTTTTTTGTGGGGCGGGGTTTGTTGAATTAGATAGGAGAGAAAGCGTTGGACCCCCTCATCTCTTCTGATGCACCGTCCCTTATTTTGGGAAAATTGTGAACACATGAAAGAGAACGGCCAAAAAGAAGTCACCACTGAAAAAAACCATGTGAAAAAGCCTCCCACAACTCTCACGAGAAAATATTATCGAACGCTAAGTAGCACCGACATAACAAGACATGCTGACACATCATTTCAAATTTTTTTTTGACATATTGAAGATATGTTGGATAATAAATTTATATTTTATATATACATTCTAAATTATTTTTTATAATTATTTCAATCAAATTAATTTAATTTAAATTTATAAATAAATAATTAAAAAAATTCTAAAATTGATCCCACATAGATTGTGAGGGAGAGAGACAAAAATAAAATGACTTGATTCATGGTCTCACATTAGTTGTGAGTGAGGTAGAGAGACAAACAAAAAGTCTCTTTAAAAAGTTAAGAATGAGACTAGAGGAATATAAGTTGAAGAAAGGAGTCCCAGATTGGTTGCTTAGTGAAGATAACAAGTAAGATGTCTTTTTAAAATAAAGTATCTGCTTAGAGGCTTATAAGTCTTCGTCTTGGCTCTTCCGATAAGATGAAGTCTCTATTTTTCTTGATAATTAATTAAAATGAAATATGTAATTTAATTTTTTTTTTCGTGAAATGGCTTTTTAAGATGTTCCGACAAGTTTGTCCTTTGTGTGTCGGACAAGACGTGGCCAACACGGACACTCTCACCCTTGAAGACTTCTTAGATCAAACGTTACCTCAATTGTCACTTGGGTTTATTTACTGATATGTAATCACATCTTAACACATGGATATTACGTAAAAATAAAAATAAATTAAATTTTCTCTTTTTCCCCTCCACTTCGCCTGAGTTTGGCTTTCTCCACCACCCAAGCCGCAGCTACCGCCGTGGCCACCGCAGTCTACGGCGAAGCTGTTGAGGTCATTGTCGGCAACCATAGACGAGACAAGACTCGAGCTCAAAGCTTTGAGCGGCAGACCAGACTGGTCGTCAAACGACGGTCGCGTCCAGGGCGACCAGCACGTCCACCCTCTTCGTCGTCCTGGCGGCTAAGCCTTGGCCGCGAGCTCCTCCACCGATCTGGAAATGCAGAGCAGCGGTCGGCAAAACTCAAAAGTACCGATTTTCTCTCTTCGTCTCCATCACAGCCGCCACCTCTCCGGCCACGGCCCAACTCGGCCATGTCCACCGTCTCCATCCACCGCTCAAGGCACGATAACTTCCATCTTTGACACCCACTTCCCCACCATGGCTGCCACAACTAGCTCCGACAGATTCGCGTCCAGATCTGGAACCGCGGAGCCACGGCCAAGCAGACCTCGGAGCCATGGCCGCAGCAGACCATGGAGCGGAGCCATGGCCGCGATTGACCTTAGAGCCATGCTCGTGTCCAGATCTGAAACCTGGGAGCCATGGCCGCGACAGACCTCAGAGCCATGGCCGCTACAGGCCTTGGAGGTAGGCTCTTTGTTCGCAAAAGGGCTTTTGTGGGATTTCCACAGATTATTAGAAAAGAAAAGAAAGAAAAGAATAGTGCAAATTTCAGGAGCATAAATGAATTATAGGACATTAAAAGATGTGGTTCTTCCTTCCCCCGATCATAAGCTGAGAGGCTCCTCCTGATCCCCTTGTCTGTGCCCGATGCGTCCTAATGCAGAGGATTTGATTAGGGTTTTTTTTAAATATTTATTTAATTTAATTTCTATGTTGTTGGGGGCATGAGATAATTGAGTTGAGGCATTATGAGGAGATTTTTTGGGTTTTCTAGGAATTCTATTTTGGATGTATTTATTAGGAGTGAGCGGTTTCAAATTCTGGATAAATTTCACACGAAAGTTGAAACCTACCCGCTTGTACAAATACTTTATTTTCGAAATTTAGAATCTACAATGCATATTCTAGAATCTAGAACCTATCCTATCATAGATTTCAAGGTCCGATTTTAGGATATCTGAGAACCTGCAATTTCACAAGTAGTTTCAAGTAGTTTCACAAGTATTCGGAGTAATTCGTTCACCCAAGAGGAATAAAAATTGGGAGGACGGAATAGAACCTTCAAGTAGCTTTGCCTTTCTTTGTCCCACCACATCTTCTCACTATTTAAGAACCCACTGTCTTGACCATCTTCAAAAAGTGACCAATAATAAGCGGGGTCATAGATTGAGCCCCTAATATCTCATCAGGATCTGGGCCTTGTCTAACAGCAGCAAGAGTCACTGGACTTAAAAAGCTAGTTCTTACATCAGCATCTGGGCCCATGGAGTGAATTCTCAGTCACAAGAATAATGACAACATTTCCTAACGATTGACCTGATACAAGGGCTAATCTAAAATTACAGAACAATATATATGATTCAGCATATGTGGTGGCTATCAAGAATTCGAGATTCAAAGACCTTCTTCTGAAGCCAATCACGAGAGAATGTGCACAAAAGCAGAGACGTCTGCTGATAAAAAGAGAAAAAGATAACTGAAGAGAAAAGGAAAACAAAGAGTTCTTGGACACCATGACCTACCGCTTCTTGAATGGACTAATGATAAATTGAACACCTAAAATTGGACATTCAAAGAGACGAACAACAATAGAAGTAGCTCAACCCAACAACAGAGATCTAAAACAATGCTATCATGGCAAGGCAGTCACGTTCGACAGATTATGGGACAGAGATCCAAAAGAAAGTTGGATGGGGCATTTTGTCGAAGAAATTATGGACCGACACGTGCTTGAACAGGGAAGCCTGAAATTCTGTTCTACATTTGAAACAATGCATAGCTATTATCTGATTTATAGAAGTTGACGAAGCTGCAAGTGCGATGGACGGTTGCCGGTGGACGAGAGGTAGTGCGACTGGTGAAGGAGAAAACTGGCGATCTCGGGGAGGAAAGTCGAGAACTGGAAAAGGAGAGAGCTTTGCCAGAGAGGGAGAGTCACCGGTGATGGAACCGGTAGACGGGAGGTTGCACACTAGATTGACGGTCGTCGGGGATGGGATGTCGTGAGGTCGCGAGGTCTCAAGTAATTTACGAATCGAGAAAGAGCCGTCATTGTACTCTCCAAGTCCTTTTGTGTTTTCATGTTTTGTAACTTTAGTTAAGTTTTAGCCTTTTAGGGTTTTTAGGTTCCAGTTTAGGTCCTAAAATAGTAGAACCGGGAACCAGAATCTATGTGACTAAATTAATGTGCTTTATTTACTCGAATGCACGAAAGCGTCTTATTCTACGTGCATCGGGTAATAAACATTCATCTTAAGGAGGGTGGGCAACTGGGCATGTTCCTTTAAGGTCATATTTGTCTGAAATTATAATTTAAACACAGGATCCACTCTATTATTTTCAAACAAAGCGATGGATCACTTAGTTGACCCTTATGATATTTAACTTGACAATGCTAATATACATGTAAAAACAACATAAGATAACATTACACAAGCATATAGAGAAAGCAAGAAAAGTCCTAACTGCACTTTGGTTGCAAAAGCTATGGCAACTTGTTTCCCATGTGAAGTTGGAAAGGAAGACGACTCAAAGTTCGTGTTCAAGCGACAAGGTGGCGACCATCAGGCACATGCAACTTGCCTGCTTGCTCAACAAGTGTCGTGACCTAAAAATTTGGGGTTTTCAAAATTTTTAGGTTAATGGATTACTAAGTTAATTAAGTGAATTAACTAACCTAGCTCAAGCTCTTCCAAGCTCTACCAATTCGCAACTTAGGTTCAATATTTAAATGCAAAAGATTTTTAATGGAGCCGCCACTAATCATTTATGGTAGGTCGATTAGAAACCTAAATAAAATAGTGGGAGAACTATTCTATTTCTACGAACCAAAGATTTTAAGTTCGGGACTTGGTTACGCTAATATTTCTATTAACGCCCTTTCGGTACCGATTTCATGAAAATGTTCAATTTGGCAATTTCGATGAATTCTCGCTTGAAGTTCAAAGGTATAAATTTTTTTTTTTCACTTGCATCAATCTTTGTATTTAATTTTTATGATTTTTTTTTGTATTTTTTGAGTTTTTTTATAGATGAAATTTAAAATTCAAGTTACAAAAATTAAAAGATAATTACCGCTATTTCTTTCGAATTAAGTTTCGATCTAAAGCCTAATAGATCAACCATAAAATTCGAAATACCCGCTATGAAAATAATTCTATCTAAAGCCTGATAGATAAACTTATTTCCATATATGCGGTTGCGGATTAGAAAATTTTCCTAATCGATCACATTTTTGAAATACTTTGGATATCTTTGAATATCTTCAAGAAATTTTCAGATTATCACGAGATTACACAAAATTCTCCAAAATTCACAAATATTCCAAAGAATCATGTATGATATCTTCTCAAGATACGATTCGAATATTTCAGCTAAATCAATCCAAATATCCAAATCAAAATAGCCGAACATCCTCAAGATATACACAATTTTCAAAGATATGTTTCAAGATTCAAAGATATGCGCTCTATCCAAATTGAGACAAGATATGCAAAATATTCAATGGATAATGCCCTAAAATTCAAAGATATGCCAAATAAGCTCAAAAATTCATAAACAAGTTCAGGATATCATAGATTGCTCTAGATCCAAAGAATTCAAGTTAGGCAATTTCAATTTATTTCCACTCACGTGATATTCATCAAATATTCACTCACATTCAAATATTTTCCAGAATATTACGAGATAAAAATATTACCTAATTTGTGATCCAACCAAACTTGAACTCCAAGCAATCTTCTTGGCCCGAATCGAAATTTTGCGCACGCCTTGGGGAATTTGTAGAGGAGAAAATGTGACAGCAGCTGATTTGTGTCTTTAACAGCACCAAACAGCAAGTAATCTTCGCCCAAAAGTGTGGTAATCGAACCCCGAATGACGAACAAAATTCTGCACTAAAAAATCAGCAATAACGCCCAAAAAACTGCACTGTTTTGGATCAATAGCAACTGAATTTATCTTCGGACAGCAGCAAACTCAGGCACGAAACTGCGGGGATTTCATGCGGCAAACTCCAGCACAAACGAACACCGATCAGCAGTGATTTTTGTGCGCAACAACGGCTTTTTTTTTGTGTGCAACAGCTACAAAACATCAGCAAGTACAGCAGGGAAGTGGGTGGAGCAGAGGAGCAGCAGAATCAGCAATGCAAAAAACCAGTCTTCTTGGCCGAAAAAAGTGATCCCCAAACAGTAGGGATCACAATTAGCAAGGACAGAATGTCCTTCTTGGTGCAGCGAAGGACATCAAGAACTTTCTTCTCTTTTTGTAAACTCACGTGTATTCCCCCTCTCCATTATATGACGTAAACTCCTCCTTTTATAGCCAAAGCCTAGGGTTTCTCAAGAATATGCACGAATCCAAGGATGGGCTTGTCTTATAGCCACATTAAAATAATGGCCGTTAATAATTTAAGATCAATGCCTTTCGTTTACTCAAATTCAAATTCACATGGGCCAAATCTTAATTATGGATCAATAAGGTCTCTTTTTTCTTTTTTTTTTTTTTAGAATTTCAGCCATAACACCCCTAGTTTGCCCGAACTTCGCTTCAATGCCAATGTAATGCATGAATAAAATAAATATGCGAATCATGAGGAAATATTTTTTGTGAGAATAAATTCTCATTTTTTATGCAATATAAATAAAAAAAAATCAAAATTTAGGTGTCAACAGCTGCCCCTCTTTGAGCGGAGGCTCGCAGAGGTTTCGCTCGAAGACAAAATTGATCCCTAAATTTTGACGATCCAAATGATGAATGAAATTTTTGTGGGAGTTTTAATCCCATTTTCTATGCAAATGAAATGATGCATGATATGCAAAAATGCAGACCGTAAAGAACATATGTCGAGGCTTCTCACTTCGTATAGAGCAGTAAAGAGCCTTGCATATGGATTGCATATAAAAGCATCCAAACGAGGGAATGCTTCGTAATGCTATCAGTTCCCTTGATTGCCGACCTTCTAATCCATTCGAAGTAGGGTTCTCAAAGTACTAAGTTGCCTGTCTGTTACTTGTAGTTTCCTACAAATGCGAAACAGCGCATGATATGATGTGAAACAATCAAAAGAAATGATTGAAAGGGACGTGTGGCCTTATACCACTCGGCAATCATGAGAAGAACCATGTCACCTAATCCACTCGGTGAACACAAAATGAAAAATCATGCCGCCTAATTCACTCGGCGAACACAAAAGGGGGTCGTGACATCTAATCCCTCGATGAACACGAAAGGGGTTTGTGACACCAATTCACTCGGTGAACACAAAAATATGAAAATCATGCTACCTAAATCCACTCGACGAACATGAAATTGGGCCGTGACATCTAATCCACTCGATGAACACGAAAAAGGGTTTGTGACACCTAATCCACTTGGTGAACACAAAATATGAAATCATGCCGCCTAATCCACTCGGCGAACATGAAATAGGTTTGTGATGCCGAGCAAACACACAAGATAAATCCACAGGATGAATATTCGAAAGATGCGTGTACCTAGTCCACTCGGTAATCACGAAATGAAAAATAATATCATCTGTTTCAATTAGTGAACATAAAGAAATGCGTGCTACCTAATCCACTCGGTAAATACGTAGTGAAAAACAATATCACCTGTTTCAAATGGGTTGAACATAAAAAGATGCGTGCTACCTATTCCACTTGGTAAACACGAAATGAGAAAACAATATCACCGTTCTAAATGGGGTGAACATTAAAGAGATGAGTGCTACCTATTCTGCTCGGTAAAACATGTAGTGAGAAACAATATTACCTTTTCAAAAAGATGGTGCTACCTATTCCACTTGGTAAACCGTAGTGAGAAGCAATATCACCCTGTTCCAATGGGTGACATAAAAAGATGTGTGTTACCTATTTCCAATGGTTAAACACGTAATGAAAGACAGAGTCACCTGTTCCAAATGGAGGACATAAAACGATGCGTGCTACCTATCCACTCGGTAAACACGTAGTGAAAAGTAGTATCACATGTTCCAATGGAGTGAACATAAAAAGATGCGTGCCTACCTATCCACTCGGGAAACACGTAGTGAGAAGCAATAACACCTGTCCAGATGGCTGTGACCTAAATAAAAGATGCGTGCTACCTATTCTAGAACTCGGATAAACACGTAGTGGAAAAGCAGTATCACCTGTTCCAAAATGG
>JAGVVM010023128.1:0-12399 GCA_019149425.1 Psidium friedrichsthalianum | reverse complement strand
AAGAATGAGACCAGAGGAATATAAGTTGAAGAAAGGATTCCCAGATTGGTTGCTTAGTGAAGATAACAAGTAAGATGTCTTTTTAAAATAAAGTATCTGCTTAGAGGCTTATAAGTCTCTCGTCTTGGCTCTTCCGATAAGATGAAGTCTCTATTTTCTTGATAATTAATTAAAATGAAATATGTAATTTAATTTTTTTTTTCGTGAATGGCTTTTTAAGATGTTCGACAAGTTTGTCCTTTGTGTGTCTGACAAGACGTGGCCAACACGGACACTCTCACCCTTGAAGACTTCTTAGATCAAACGTTACCTTAATTGTCACTTGGGGTTTATTTACTGATATGTAATCACATCTTAACACATGGATATTACGTAAAAATAAAAATTAAATTAAATTTCTCTTTTTCCCCTCCACTTCGCCTGAGTTTGGCTTTCTCCACACCCAAGCCGCAGCTACCGCCGTGGCCACCGCAGTCTACGGCGAAGCTGTTGAGGTCATGTCGGCAACCATAGACGAGACAAGACTCGAGCTCAAAGCTTTGAGCGGCAGACCAGACTGGTCGTCAAACGACGGTCGCGTCCAGGGCGACCAGCACGTCCACCCTCTCGTTCGTCGTCCTGGCGGCTAAGCCTTGGCCGCGAGCTCCTCCACCGATCTGGAAATGAGAGCAGCGGTCGGCAAAAACTCAAAAGTACCGATTTTCTCTCTTCGTCTCCATCACAGCCGCCACCTCTCCGGCCACGGCCAAACTCGGCCATGTCCACCGTCTCCATCCACCGCTCAAGGCACGATAACTTCCATCTTTGACACCCACTTCCCCACCATGGCTGCCACAACTAGCTCCGACAGATTCGCGTCCAGATCTGGAACCGCGGAGCCACGGCCAAGGCAGACCTCGGAGCCATGGCCGCAGCAGACCATGGAGCGGAGCCATGGCCGCGATTGACCTTAGAGCCATGCTCGTGTCCAGATCTGAAACCTGGGAGCCATGGCCGCGACAGACCTCAGAGCCATGGCCGCTACAGGCTCGGAGGTAGGCTCTTGTTCGCAAAAGGGCTTTTGTGGGATTTCCACAGATTATTAGAAAAGAAAAGAAAAGAAAAGAATAGTGCAAATTTCAGGAGCATAAATGAATATAGGACATTAAAAGATGTGGTTCTTCCTTCCCCCGATCATAAGTGAGAGGCTCCTCCTGATCCCCTTGTCCGTGCCCGATGCGTCTAATGCAGAGGATTTGATTAGGGTTTTTTTTTAATATTTATTTTAATTTAATTTCTATGTTTTTGGGGGCATGAGATAATTGAGTTGAGGCATTATGAGGAGATTTTTTGGGTTTTCTGGGAATTCTATTTGGATGTATTTATTAGGAGTGGAGCGGTTTCAAATTCTGGATAAATTTCACACGAAAGTTGAAACCTACCCGCTTGTACAAATACTTTATTTTCGAAATTTAGAATCTACAATGCATATTCTAGAATCTAGAACCTATCCTATCATAGATTTCAAGGTTCGATTTTAGGATATCTGAGAACCTGCTAATTTCACAAGTAGTTTCAAGTAGTTTCACAAGTATTCGGAGTAATTCGTTCACTCAAGAGGAATAAAAATTGGGAGGATGGAATAGAACCTTCAAGTAGCTTTGCCTTCTTTGTCCCACCACATCTTCTCACTATTTAAGAACCACTGTCTTGACCATCTTCAAAAAGTGACCAATAATAAGCGGGGTCATAGATTGAGCCCCCTAATATCTCATCAGGATCTGGGCCTTGTCTAACAGCAGCAAGAGTCACTGGACTTAAAAAGCTAGTTCTTACATCAGCATCTGGGCCCATGGAGTGAATTCTCAGTCACAAGAATAATGACAACATTTTCCTAACGATTGACCTGATACAAGGGCTAATCTAAAATTACAGAACAATATATATGATTCAGCATATGTGGTGGCTATCAAGAATTCGAGATTCAAAGACCTTCTTCTGAAGCCAATCACGAGAGAATGTGCACAAAAGCAGAGACGTCTGCTGATAAAAAGAGAAAAAGATAACTGAAGAGAAAAGGAAAACAAAGAGTTCTTGGACACCATGACCTACCGCTTTTGAATGGAACTAATGATAAATTGAACACCTAAAATTGGACATTCAAAGACGAACAACAATAGAAGTAACTCAACCCAACAACAGAGATCTAAAACAATGCTATCATGGTAAGGCAGTCACGTTCGACAGATTATGGGACAGAGATCCAAAAGAAAGTTGGATGGGGCATTTTGTCGAAGAAATATGGACCGACACGTGCTTGAACAGGGAAGCCTGAAATTCTGTTCTGCATTTGAAACAATGCATAGCTATTATCTGATTTATAGAAGTTGACGAAGCTGCAAGTGCGATGGACGGTTGCCGGTGGACGAGAGGTAGTGCGACTGGTGAAGGAGAAAACTGGCGATCTCGGGGAGGAAAGTCGAGAACTGGAAAAGGAGAGAGCTTTGCCAGAGAGGGAGAGTCACGGTGATGGAACCGGTAGACGGGAGGTTGCACACTAGATTGACGGTCGTCGGGGATGGGATGTCGTGAGGTCGCGAGGTCTCAAGTAATTTACGAATCGAGAAAGAGCCGTCATTGTACTCTCCAAGTCCTTTTGGTTTTCATGTTTTGTAACTTTAGTTAAGTTTTAGCTTTTAGGGTTTTTAGGTTCCAGTTTAGGTCCTAAAATAGTAGAACCGGGAACCAGAATCTATGTGACTAAATTAATGTGCTTTATTTACTCGAATGCACGAAAGCGTCTTATTCTACGTGCATCGGGTAATAAACATTCATCTTAAGGAGGGTGGGCAACTGGGCATGTTCCTTTAAGGTCATATTTGTCTGAAATTATAATTTAAACACAGGATCCACTCTATTATTTTCAAACAAAGCGATGGATCACTTAGTTGACCCTTATGATATTTAACTTGACAATGCTAATATACATGTAAAAAACATAAGATAACATTACACAAGCATATAGAGAAAGCAAGAAAAGTCCTAACTGCACTTTGGTTGCAAAAGCTATGGCAACTTGTTTCCCATGTGAAGTTGGAAAGGAAGACGACTCAAAGTTCGTGTTCAAGCGACAAGGTGGCGACCATCAGGCACATGCAACTTGCCTGCTTGCTCACACAAGTGTCGTGACCTAAAAATTTGGGTTTTCAAAATTTTTAGGTTAATGGATTACTAAGTTAATTAAGTGAATTAACTAACCTAGCTCAAGCTCTTCCAAGCTCTACCAATTCGCAACTTAGGTTCAATATTTAAATGCAAAAGATTTTTAATTGAGCCGCCACTAATCATTTATGGTAGGTCGATTAGAAACCTAAATAAAATAGTGGGAGAAACTATTCTATTTCTACGAACCAAAGATTTTAAGTTCGGGACTTGGTTACGCTAATATTTCTATTAACGCCTTTCGGTACCGATTTCATGAAAATGTTCAATTTGGCAATTTCGATGAATTCTCGCTTGAAGTTCAAAGGTATAAATTTTTTTTTTTCACTTGCATCAATCTTTGTATTTAATTTTATGATTTTTTTTTGTATTTTTTGAGTTTTTTTTATAGATGAAATTTAAAATTCAAGTTACAAAAATTAAAAGATAATTACCGCTATTTCTTTCGAATTAAGTTTCGATCTAAAGCCTAATAGATCAACCATAAAATTCGAAATACCCGCTATGAAAATAATTCTATCTAAAGCCTGATAGATAAACTTATTTCCATATATGCGGTTGCGGATTAGAAAATTTTCCTAATCGATCACATTTTTGAAATACTTTGGATATCTTTGAATATCTTCAAGAAATTTTCAGATTATCACGAGATTACACAAAATTCTCCAAAATTCACAAATATTCCAAAGAATCATGTATGATATCTTCTCAAGATACGATTCGAATATTTCAGCTAAAATCAATCCAAATATCCAAATCAAAATAGCCGAACATCCTCAAGATATACACAATTTTCAAAGATATGTTTCAAGATTCAAAGATATGCGCTCTATCCAAATTGAGACAAGATATGCAAAATATTCAATGGATAATGCCCTAAAATTCAAAGATATGCCAAATAAGCTCAAAAATCATAAACAAGTTCAGGATATCATAGATTGCTCTAGATCCAAAGAATTCAAGTTAGGCAATTTCAATTTATTTCCACTCACGTGATATTCATCAAATATTCACTCACATTCAAATATTTTCCAGAATATTACGAGATAAAAATATTACCTAATTTGTGATCCAACCAAACTTGAACTCCAAGCAATCTTCTTGGCCCGAATCGAAATTTTGCGCACGCCTTGGGGAATTTGTAGAGGAGAAAATGTGACAGCAGCTGATTTGTGTCTTTAACAGCACCAAACAGCAAGTAATCTTCGCCCAAAAGTGTGGTAATCGAACCCCGAATGACGAACAAAATTCTGCACTAAAAAATCAGCAATAACGCCCAAAAACTGCACTGTTTTGGATCAATAGCAACTGAATTTATCTTCGGACAGCAGCAAACTCAGGCACGAAACTGCGGGGATTTCATGCGGCAAACTCCAGCACAAACGAACACCGATCAGCAGTGATTTTTGTGCGCAAGAACGGCTTTTTTTTGTGTGCAACAGCTACAAAACATCAGCAAGTACAGCAGGGAAGTGGGTGGAGCAGAGGAGCAGCAGAATCAGCAATGCAAAAAACCAGTCTTCTTGGCCGAAAAAGTGATCCCCAAACAGTAGGGATCACAATTAGCAAGGACAGAATGTCCTTCTTGGTGCAGCGAAGGACATCAAGAACTTTCTTCTCTTTTTGTAAACTCACGTGTATTCCCCCTCTCCATTATATGACGTAAACTCCTCCTTTTATAGCCAAAGCCTAGGGTTTCTCAAGAATATGCACGAATCCAAGGATGGGCTTGTCTTATAGCCACATTAAAATAATGGCCGTTAATAATTTAAGATCAATGCCTTTCGTTTACTCAAATTCAAATTCACATGGGCCAAATCTTAATTATGGATCAATAAGGTCTCTTTTTCTTTTCTTTTTTTTTTTTAGAATTTCAGCCATAACACCCCTAGTTTGCCCGAACTTCGCTTCAATGCCAATGTAATGCATGAATAAAATAAATATGCGAATCATGAGGAAATATTTTTTGTGAGAATAAATTCTCATTTTTTATGCAATATAAATAAAAAAAAAATCAAAATTTAGGTGTCAACAGCTGCCCCTCTTTGAGCGGAGGCTCGCAGAGGTTTCGCTCGAAGACAAAATTGATCCCTAAATTTTGACGATCCAAATGATGAATGAAATTTTTGTGGGAGTTTTAATCCCATTTTCTATGCAAATGAAATGATGCATGATATGCAAAAATGCAGACCGTAAAGAACATATGTCGAGGCTTCTCACTTCGTATAGAGCAGTAAAGAGCCTTGCATATGGATTGCATATAAAAGCATCCAACGAGGGAATGCTTCGTAATGCTATCAGTTCCCTTGATTGCCGACCTTCTAATCCATTCGAAGTAGGGTTCTCAAAGTACTAAGTTGCCTGTCTGTTACTTGTAGTTTCCTACAAATGCGAAACAGCGCATGATATGATGTGAAACAATCAAAAGAAATGATTGAAAGGGACGTGTTGCCTTATACCACTCGGCAATCATGAGAAGAACCATGTCACCTAATCCACTCGGTGAACACAAAATGAAAAATCATGCCGCCTAATTCACTCGGCGAACACAAAAGGGGGTCGTGACATCTAATCCACTCGATGAACACGAAAGGGGTTTGTGACACCAAATTCACTCGGTGAACACAAAATATGAAAATCATGCTACCTAATCCACTCGACGAACATGAAATTGGGCCGTGACATCTAATCCACTCGATGAACACGAAAAAGGGTTTGTGACACCTAATCCACTTGGTGAACACAAAATATGAAAATCATGCCGCCTAATCCACTCGGCGAACATGAAATAGGTTTGTGATGCCTGAGCAAACACACAAGATAAATCCACAGGATGAATATTCGAAAGATGCGTGTTACCTAGTCCACTCGGTAATCACGAAATGAAAAATAATATCATCTGTTTCAATTAGTGAACATAAAGAAATGCGTGCTACCTAATCCACTCGGTAAATACGTAGTGAAAAACAATATCACCTGTTTCAAATGGGTGAACATAAAAAGATGCGTGCTACCTATTCCACTTGGTAAACACGAAATGAGAAACATATCACCTGTTCTAAATGGGTGAACATTAAAGAGATGCGTGCTACCTATTCTGCTCGGTAAACATGTAGTGAGAAACAATATTACTTGTTCCCAAAAAGATGCGTGCTACCTATTCCACTTGGTAAACACGTAGTGAGAAGCAATATCACCTGTTCCAAATGGGTGAACATAAAAAGATGTGTGTTACCTATTCCACTTGGTAAACACGTAATGAAAGACATATCACCTGTTCCAAATGGGTGAACATAAAACGATGCGTGCTACCTATTCCACTCGGTAAACACGTAGTGAAAAGTAGTATCACCTGTTCCAATGGGTGAACATAAAAAGATGCGTGCTACCTATTCCACTCGGTAAACACGTAGTGAGAAGCAATATCACCTGTTCCAGATGGGTGAACATAAAAAGATGCGTGCTACCTATTCCACTCGGTAAACACGTAGTGAAAAGCAGTATCACCTGTTCCAAATGGGTGAACATAAAAAGATGCGTGCTACCTATTCCACTCGGTAAATACGTAGTGAAAAGCAATATCACCTGTTCCAAATGGGTGAACATAAAAAGATGCGTGCTACCTATTCCACTCAGTAAACACGTAATGGGAAACTTACTCACCTGCTTCATGGTTAGTGTAACATATGTGCATAGATAAAGAAAACAAAATTCATGAATCTGTCTGTATCGTCAAACTTCACTGGGAAATTCATCGATGAGGAAGTCTGTCTGATTTTTTGACAAATTTGGTTTATCGAATGAGGAAATTTCAGTCAGAAAGGACTTTCACTCACTCTCTTGAAAAATCATTTAATCCTGACCTTGGATGCAAGTATGAGAATCGCTCAGAACTATCATTATGCTTGACAAGGGTTCAGGTATTCTTGCAATCAATATGACTTGACCAATCTAAGAGGTCTTTAGAAGGACCGTAATGTAAGGTTTGATCAAGGGTTTAACAAGGGGGACTCATGCGAGTTATTTGGCTTTGAATAAAACATTATCATGGATTACATCAAGTCGACAAGTCAAAAACCTTGCAAAGATGAGATAGAAAAATCTTGCTCGCACTTCTTCAAGCAATATTTATAAGCACATAAAACCCTACGTTAACTTAAGTGCCCTAATCTAAAGAGACTTCGGTAAGGGTTGTAACATAGGTTTGGGTAGGCTTGAAATGAATGGCTTATTTATGACAAAAGGGCATATCATGAATCATGGGAATCGGTGATCACCCAGTCTTCATGTTTTTGCTTTGGCAATTATTTCACAAGCAAACCTTCAAGCGGTCTCTTTTCTTTGAGGAATACTTTTGCACATCGACTCTGTTTTAGCCGAAGCCTCTCTCTCTTTTTCATCTTTTTTCATCTTTTTTCTTCTCCCTTCTTTCTTTTTTTTTTCTTTTTTTTAGAGAGATATTTTTTTAAAGAAATTTTTCTTGACTCTTTTTTTTTTTCGAGAAAGAGAGAGAATTTTTCTTGAAAGTGAGCTTCTCTTGATGGAGTCTTTTCTTTTTTTGCACCCTCCTTTTTTTGGACTTTTCTCTAAGCTTTCAATTGCCCCAAGTCACTTCGATCTTCATTTAAACTGATCATTTGAGATGATCCCTTTGACTCACCATGGGAATGATCACCAATTTGGGTTGAAATGAATCCACCGCTCAAGTTGGGTAAGCAATGGGTATGGTGTGTAGGGATATAGAAAGAAAATGCTCTTCATCATGTCTAAGGCGCTCGAGCTAACACAAAATTCTCATGCAATAAATATACTCAAAGATTGATGCAAGTGAAAGCAAGAAAATTCTAACCATTTGAATTTTTTGGTAATTGCCTCAGTGTGGGGTTGTTTTTGACAGGGGAAAGAAACAAACCTTCGCTTAAAGGGGTTAAACAAAGGATAACCTGTAGTGTGTATGGTAGAGAAAATGAATGCCTCTCATCACTTTGATCTTCATACTTTTCGCAAGATAACCCTTTACCTTGTCAGCATTAAATTTTCACTCAATTCGCATTGCGAAATAAATATACATGACGTGTATGGAAACGGCTTGCCTTTTGTCGTCCTAACATTCCTCATTCAATATGATCATTTTCATAGAATGGAACAGATTGCCTGATCAAAACTCTTCCCCATTGAAGATTAGTGATACAGACAAAACCATGCATGAAATTTTACAATATGTGAGCACCTTTTAAGCATGCAAAATGTAGCAATGACTTGAGTAACTTCATAAAAGACTCATGCATATTCTTAAGAAATGAACTATGCAAGCATGTTCAAATTTGCAAGAAAACTCCTAGGAATGGGGGATTATAGATTGCCCCTACATATGATCTAGCAAGTTTGAGAACTTAATCCTTGGATTGGGAAAGACTCGTTCCTAACTTTTGCCCTGCACAAGGAGAAATGTGTGCAAAATAAATCAGGTAAGGACTCGAGATGCTTTAGCCATTTGTTAGAGACAACTGTCATGTCAGTCATATGCCCCCCATCTGCTGTCAGAATAGACCGTATCGGGCGGCCAAAGCTTTGCAGAAATCTAGGGTTGCCTCCCAAGTATGATAAATAGCAATAATTTGATTTCGGGTTTTGTCAAACGTTCTGACACTTGCCCCTGCAAGAAGGAAAATAAAGTAT
Organism: Psidium friedrichsthalianum; assembly: GCA_019149425.1. Classification (NCBI taxonomy): domain Eukaryota; kingdom Viridiplantae; phylum Streptophyta; class Magnoliopsida; order Myrtales; family Myrtaceae; genus Psidium; species Psidium friedrichsthalianum. The sequence goes on along the minus strand of JAGVVM010023128.1, from coordinate 3,519 downwards.
CATTTTCAGAATTGGTGAAACTTGAATGTGATATTTCCCTTTAGATTAAGCAGCCTTTGCTTCGCTTTCCATCAACTAATACGGTATGGTCGAGGTTGAAATGTGAATCAATCTTCCATTGGCCGATAACCTGATATATAAGCTGGTGCAGGATCAGCCAGATCTTCTAGCTTAACTGTGAGCTACGGGGTCCAAAACTCATGTAGAGATTGTGTAGAGTCGTTCAAGGATCGATCGAGTTGATGCATAGCTGGAGTAAGAATGTCCGCCATTGCCCCTGAATTGATTCTGAAACATATAGTAGTAGGACAACTAGGGTTAAACTACATGCTAGCCATTTTCGAAGATTTTTCTTGAAAAGCCCTTTGTTTTTGAAAACCTTGAGAGAAGAATTCTTGAGAAGCCCAACCCTCAGTGCTTACCATGGATGACATATTTTTCGATCGTTGGTTATCGTCATCGGGTTGGTTTGGTATGCCTCAATAAGATTCTAAAATAATAATAAAAATTCTGTAATTTTATTGATAATGAATCAATTGGATTACATCTTATTGAAAAGAAAATGCAAACGTTTTCCTCAATAATGAGGAGCCTTACTCTAAAAATAAATACTAAAAATTGAAAATGCAACCTAGACACCTAAAAAGCAGGAAAGATCCCACATAAGGGATTGCATAAAATGAAAGGGGTTATTGATTTGGGTCTACGCCCACTTCCTCAATGATGAGCTCCCTTGATTTCTGGTCCGGCTAATCATCTCATGTGTTCCAGGTAACTCCTCGAGGAAAAGGATGATGCAACGAAAGCACCTCGTTCTCGAACATGTGAGGGTACTCCAATCGCATGCTTGGGACTACCAGCATGTCTACATCTCCGTTGCAATACTTCCATGCATGAAACATGAGATTGCCAGCATCTATCATATCTTGGATCCAAAATCGTAATGTGAAGCATTCCTTAAGAGAGTGGCCTTCTTGACCACAATGGAAATCGCAGAACTTACCTAAGCTGAAATTGTGGGTGTTTTCGATCCAAGGAAAAGCTTGTTCTAGCTGAAGCAATCCCTTCTTCAATAGTATCGGCCATATGATGGACATTACCGTGAGGAGTAAAGTAAATTCTCTTCCTTTTAGCATTGGAGGTTCATCACGTGGAAGTTGATCGTGTTCACCAAAGTCTCCAACTATGTTGCATTCTTGGGGAGGAGGAGTAAGGTAGCCAGTATCGATGAAATCTTGAATGCGGCATCTCAACTGATAACAATCCTCCAAAGAATGGCCCACTTCCCCAAAGTGGAAGTCACAAGTCTTGTGAGGGTCGTAATTGACCAGATCTCTGGGATTAGGGCATCTACGTTCCCTTTGGAGCAACCCACGCTTTAGCAAAATGGCCCAAATCTCAAGCACTGGCAATGGAAGTGGAGCGAATCGCTTTCCCCTCTGGACGGGCAATTGATCCTGAGTTGCTTGACCCTGATGAGGCATGAGACAATGATTGGCGTTGTGCACCCGGAGAGGTTGAATTGTCTTGGGTTGATACTCAAAAAAATGAACAACATGTGCCATGATATCAATCGTTTCATCCACTACAGCATTCCAAGTGTGCATTTTGTCTCGAAGTTCCTCAATCTTCTGTTTCATAATGACTACAATTTCAGCTTTGTTAGTAATCTTCCTTGATCAAGTAAGGTAAGAGTCTCGTTGGGGATCTGCGATAAGCTACCTAAAAAAGATAACAACACAAGTGAGTAAGATGGATGAAAATGACGAGTCGGTCCATGACAACTCTCTAGACCCAAAAACGGAGCAAACATGAATGAAAGATTGATTCGTGCAAATTCTGATTTCGTCAGCTTTTATGAGAAAATTCGTATCAATTTTCACAGTATTCGAAAAAGTACCAAACTTTGCGAGATGATAGTTAAGACAATGATGAACAACTTTCATTTTTTGAGACTAGGAAGATTCCTCATGGATTAGTACAGTTTAATACTTCCTCCTAAAAGTTTTCCTCGGAAAACTGATTTGTCTGGTTTTTAATTTGAGGATAAATGGGTCATCGAAAATGCAAATTGATGCCCAAAAATTTCCTGTCCACTAATTAAAATTCCACTCTACAACTTTCATGTTTTGATTTTTCTCAAAAGAGCACGTTTGCTAGTGGTAAATGTAGAAACAAAAGTGAAGTCGGGAAAATTCTAGAACTCAGACAGTTTTCCTTTCACCTTAAATTCGGTAATAAATGGAAAATGCATTGAATTGATCCGAAAATTTTTGAGGTGATGAATTAGGGTCTTATGAATGTTTTTCATGAAGGCTTTGTGGATTAATTTGAAGCATAAAATTCAGCACAAATTATGGAAGACCATAAGGTTGGTCTGAACAGCAACAATTATTACCAGAAAAATTCCAAGAATCCGACATAAAAATGTAAATGCAAACTAACATTCCCATCTAGAACAATGAAAAGTTAGGATGGAAACTCGCTAAATAATACATGACATCAAACTATCTTTCTTTTCTTAGTGGCTATATGATCCACAGACGAATGGGCCTTCAACGCGCGTCGTAGTTGTGCATTCTCCTTAGCCAAAGCATCCGCTTGTCTCTGGGCCTTCAATGCCTTTTCTTCACTGATTTTGATCTGGGCTTGGCGGGTATGCTGCTCTATCATGATCGGGGTCTTCGGGAATATCTCTGCAGGAATGACATGGTGCTGAATATAGCAGGCTGTCGCAAAGTACCACTTCATCCTTCTAGTGGGCTCGTCTGCAGGCCAACTCAGTTTGTGGTTGAAAGACTTTTGCCATGCCTCAGAATGGCGCCTAAGCTCAGCTCTATAGTTCTCTCCTTTCTCGAACCAAACCCAGAATTCATTGGGCCCAAGTGGAGGTGGAATGTCCTGTAGAACCCGAAACTGATGTGCCACTCGCAAAGGCTGATAATTGGTTGCTCCATAGATGCCCATCAAGGGTATGGGCTTCTGATCGCCATAGTAAAGTCGAGCCTCGGTGACTCGGAACCATACGGCTTGCCAAAGGAAAATCTTAGAATTTGGATCCTTGAACAAATTGATCCATTGTGTATAGTGCAAATTTTTAGTTTGATCCTGTATTTCTTTAAACTTCAAAATAGGATTATCAGTCATGCCCATTTCAAATACAGTCAAATTTTCCCCAAATTGAGAAAGGTGTGAGAAAAACCAGATTTGTAAAAGTTCAATTAGGGCTCGAAAAGTCTTGTCTTTTTTTCTTTGAAACGTGTTAATGAAATGAAAGTTTCAGCTAGAATAGCGTTTATAAAACAAACTCCACCACATATTTGTTTAACCGTCCAAGCTATCATAAAATCGATAGCCTACAAAATGGAAAAATGACAAGTCCAAAAAAGGCTAGAATAAAGATCCTAGATCTGACGTGATCGGAGTTTTTTTCAAAACATTCAATGAGGAAAGATAACGAGCATGCTTGAAAACCTTTTAACTTTTTACTTTTTTCTACTTAGCTTTAAAAATTAGCAA
>JAGVVM010023126.1:0-19869 GCA_019149425.1 Psidium friedrichsthalianum | reverse complement strand
CCTCGCCATTCATGCAGTTTTTCAATATCAAAAAAAAAAATAGAAAAAAAAAAAAAAAAAAAAAAAAAAAAAAAAAAAAAAAAAAAAAAAAAAAAAAATAAAAAAAAAAAAAAAACAAAAAAAAAAAATAAAAAAAAAATAAAAAAAAAAATAAAGATACAAAAAAACAAAAAACAAAAAAAAAAAAAAAAAAAAAAAAAAATATAGTTTTCACCAATAAAAAACTACAACCATTATAGATTTTAAAATTCAAAAAGACAAAACAAAAAAAAGAAAAAATACATAAAAAAAAGAATCCACTTAGCTAAAAAGTTCTCTTTATATTGTTATTTAGAAAAAATTTATTTAGATACCCGCTACTCACCACTGGTCCTGCCCACCAAACTTCAGTCATCTATTTCTTCGGAGGTGAAATGGTCTAGCTGTAAGCATGAGCTTTCTCTTGAACATGTCCATGTCCACTCAAGTATCTCACAGAATGTCCCGGGGATATTTCTCAGTAACATCTGTAGAACTCTAACAAGATGAAATACACAGCTCATCGTCGCTATCCATGTCATATAGGACACGATATGGATTCAAGGCCATTTCAATATCTGTTTCAACTTGCTGCGAAGTAGATAGCAGGACTTACCGAAATGATAGCTCCCATTCCATCATCATCGTAATTGCCTACTGCACGGACCACCAGGAATCGAAATGTTTTTACTGATGCAGCATGGGAAGTTTCGATTGTAACACTGTTCAGGCATCTCCTTGAAAAGAGCCCATTGTCTGCTGTCTGAAAAATTCTAGTGTCACTCTTTCCCTCCCACCACATCATAGCATGTGAATACCGTAGTGGACCCAAGGCTGTAGAAATGATGTGCTTTATGAGAATATTTTGTGGTTTCCGTAACTTTTTATGGGCAGAAGGACACTTTTAGTGCCCTTAACTTGTGTACGGAGATTACTTTGCGTGCCAAATGTTTCAATTGACAACTTAGTGCCAAGTCGAGACAAAGGAATCACTTTGTGCTTATTCTGGCCAAAAGTGCACGTGTAATTTTTTTTTTTTGTGGTCAGGAAAACGAGAAGATACCATAAATGGACAATTAGGAGTTCGTACAAAGGAAGGCCCAAAGAAGGGAATCCGCCAAAGCAAATTCAAGACACGGATGGGGTTTGAAGGCCCAAGTTGCATGAGTAAGTTAAAACGGAAATTCTGGCGGACGCAATCTGCAAGCCCGTTAGCTCTTCTGTCACACTGGGCCACGGACACCAGGAATGCATTTGGACCAGAACGGTTTTGGGCTTCGGTAATCCACTGCCGCTCCCAGCTAGTGAGTTTCCCTCGTGCTGTTGACAGCTTCAGTTAAAGTAACGACAATCAGATTCTAAGAGAACTCTCTCGTTTATCTCTCTCTCTTCTGTTTTCAGAAACTGAAACCAGCCCAACAAGGCTTTTGCTTCGGCTTCAATCGGCGACAAGCTTGAATCTTTTCAGCGAATCACGTCCAGAAGAACCCTTTGGAGTCGCGCAGCACTCCCGCTATGGCTCCATTAAACGTCGTCGGCACAGATCAAGGTTAAAATTTATAAGTCCAGTGGGCTGCCACATGGACTTTTGCACTTAAAAAAATTAAAATACATCAATTCAAATTTAAGAATTACTAATTTTTTTTTTGGTAAGGTAAGAATTAGCTAAAATTTAAATTTGTTTAAAATAAAATTTATAAGCAATGGCCGTGCGAGGGTGGGCCGAGGCTTGGTGACCCCCAACGGCGGCAGGTGAGAACTGGCAACCCTCGCACGACTGATAAATGTGTAAGTATCCATTTAAGTTTCTGTGAATTTGCTCATCTTTTGATGCTGTTTGGTTTAGTAGGACATAAGCATATTTTTTTTTAGCGGTCAACGGTAGAATTGCTGGATTAGATTTTTAAGAGACCAGCACTTTGTTCTTTTATCCTCGTTGGGTCTTACGACTGTTTTCATTAAGCAGAATGACACTTTTAGTGCCTTAACTTGTGTACGGAGATCACTTTAGTACCAAAAGTTTCAATCGGATCACTTTAGTGCCAAATTTAAACAAAAAAAAACAATCATTTTAGTGCCAAGTTCGATTTGGTCTGTCGGAAATCTGACGTGGCCTTATTGTATTAATATATGATACCGATGTGGCTCGTCGGGATCCACCATGGCATTTTTTTAATTTTAAATTCTTTAATCAAAATAATTAAAAATAAACAGTAAAATTAAAAAAAGCTTAAAAAAAAGAGAAAAAAAAAGAAGGGGAAGCAAGGCGTCGAGGGTTGCTGCAACCCACATGCCGCCGCCCCACCATCGCCGGCTGCCTAGAGGGGGTCGCCGAGCCCGGCTAGGGATCGGCGACCCCTCGCTGGCAGCAGGCAAGGGCTGTGAGTCCTCGGCTAGATTTGGGTAAGGGTGGGGGGCCGTTCACCCTAGATCGGGTGAGGGTTGCCGGCCACCCTTGCCCACGTCTGCCGAGAGCTGCCACTAGCGAGGGTCGGCCGCTGATGATGGCTTCTCGCCAAATTGGGCGAGGGCCGACAACCCTCGGTCGGCTTGTTGCCGGCATTGGTGGGGCGGCGGGCGGCGGGGCCTGTTGTCCCCCTTCTCTAATTTTTTTTTACATTATTAGCTTATTTAATTTTATTTTAAACAAATTTAATTTTAGCTAATTCTTAAATTTGAATTTGATGTATTTTAATTTTTTTAAGTGCAAAAGTCCAGTGGAGCCCACGGGACTTATTATTTTTTAAAAATGTCATTTACATAAAAAAATTAATTTATAATTACACGTGATAATTTTTTGGCGAGAATAAGCACCAAAGTGATCCTTTGTCCTGACTTGGCACTAAGTAATCCGATTGAAACTTTTTGTCAACAACGTGATCTCCGTACACAAGTTAAGGCACTAGAAGCTGTCCTCTACCGTTTTATTAATGTCTTGTGTTTTCTTGGATTTGCTTCAATCCTTGGAAGATATTCACTCTCCACAACCACAACTCATCATCAAGCCAACGATAACCTAGAATTCATGCGCGTGTTCTCTCTCTTCTCTAGAACAGAGGATTTTTGGATCCTCAGAGAATAATTTTAGTCAATGGTTGGAATTTCCCCCTAATTTTTTGGTGTGATGATTTTGGGAAATCCTTGTTGTGAATGCAGACACCACTATTGACTTAGGAAGCATATAAAGCTGGTAAAGTATTTGTCTTCTCATGACGTTTAATTTGCTCTAATGTCATATTGATACCAATTCCACAAATATCTGAGCAGATACTCAGGCTTTGTTAGCATGTACTTGTCTGTATTGGGCCTATCTAATTAGCCTCTAGTTTTTGGCCCTGGGCTGTTAGGCTGATTAGGAGGCCTTTAGGATTTTACCTCCTGTTGATTTAAAAAAAAAAAAACTTTTCAGCATAAAACTTCTGAAAAATGAGGGCGAAACTTGTTCTGTATTCTGTTTCGATTCTTATTTTGTATCTGTTAAGACTTTCGCAAAAAGGTCGATTTAGCTCAGCGCATCCCCAAGTGCTGTTGAGCTTTGGAAGCTGCAATCTCTTTTGCTGTTGACTGTTCATCGAGTTATGTTCGGTGAATTTGATAAATTGGCTTCTATTTTTCTTGAAGATTCATTTGAATTTGCTGTTGCTGTCGTTGAAGCACTTTTAGATCTTAAATTCTCTTGTAAATATAAGAACAGTAGTTAATGTTTGCTTGTCCTAATGGGAAGATGATTTGCACCATGAAGCTGATATAAGCTATTGTACATATCATTAACCATTGAACAGTGACATCATTTGATCTACACAAAGGTGTTTCGTAATTTTCAAACTCATTTTTCATCTACATGAAGAATAGTAATGCGGTTGACATGGAGAACAAAGGGAGTTGGTTTGCTACAAGTCATTCTAGTGGATTTGCTTTCAATCTGAGACGAATGTCTTGTCACAAGCGAATTTTTTGTTGATCAGTATTAGCATCATGTGTAGTATTGTCTGTGATTCGAGAAAAACGTGTTCGACCTCACCTCAGCTACCTCAGCTACCTCAGCTATTGTTGATTATAATGGAACTTTATGCTCGAATTGGGGCATATGTTTGAAATAGCTACAAAAAAGAAGAAAAAAGGGGAAAAAAAAAAAGAAACTGAAACCCGACCCCACCAAGTCATATTCGGTTCGGGTCAAAACATGCCCACATCCTTTGCGGTTCGGTTGCAATAGGGTATCATGGAATCCCGAACCAAACCGAACGGTTGACACTAGGGGTGACCAAAAAAATCGAGATCTAATCAAATCGGATCGGACCATATTCAATCGGTTGATTTTGGATGGTAATCGGTAGATACCAGTCCAATTCCCGGCTTTTATTTTCTAGAATCGGGGGCGGCGGATATCGGTTCAATTCTCGATTTCAAGTAGGAACCATCCAACCAGACTAGGCCTATTTATATAATATAGATATATGTTTTTTAATTGAAACTATCTCTATTAAATTTTCATGACTCCCAGGCCTAGCTCCGAGAACCATGTAGAGACATGGAACTAATGCTAAGAGAACTAATAATTGTCAAATACTTTCATCTTACATGAGAAGATATGGAAGTACTATTTTCTAGCAAATCTTTTTTAATTGATGTTGGTGCTTGATAGGACAGGTTTTATGGATCCCACTGAAAATTGGACCAGATCGTAGTTTTTGGGTGGATCTATGGAAGGAATGGATGATTCATGGTTCGTGTTTTGCGAAATCGGTCTCAAATGGGTAGTTCTTGATTCTAGGGTGGAAACTACATATTCTAGAACCGATTACCCCTGGTTAACACTCTTACTTATTATGGGAATATATTTGATGCCCCGAGGCGTCACAGTTATATCTAACGTGGCACTTTTAATCTTTTCACTTACAACACAAGTGGGAGACGTAACATAACAAGTAAGAAGATCATTCAACAAAAGCTACAAGCATGTGATCGTATTTATTTACATATATGCCTATTTCATTTACATTGAAACCAGTTTATGTACAGAGGGATAATCAAAAGACTACATCAAAGGGAACTAGATTGGGAGGTCAAGGGTAACTACTCCATCGTCTACCATCATCAACGCTCCACACTACTACCACTGTCACGGCCCTATCAAAAGTGTCTGCCGTTATCAAAAACATCCCTGTACAATCCCCGTCCATCTCCTCCTCGCCATGCCTATTGCCCCTAGCCACTGCCACCATCGTCGCTGATGTTACCCGAGAACGAAAAAGGTAGTGGACCTATCAATTAACCAAAGCTCCTCACGTAGATCGAGATAAAATGATAGGGAACGTGTCGTGTCGTAGATCTTACGTTTATCCATAACGTAGTACGTAACCTCAAGAAACGGATAGAAGGAAAGTAGGGATCTGTAGACTCCTTCCATGCATATGTAAAGTCTGGGTGCACCGTAGCGGGCTAAAGGAGTAAACCGGTAGAGCTGCCTTCGCTAATGATCTAAAATGTAAACTAGGATGAGCATAACAATGCCCAGCAAATGAACTATCTAACTACTAAGTCATTCGATCCGCTGGTTCCTCATGCACACTATCCAGGACTAATGCAATCACTTGCTAACAGAATATTGTGAAGGTAGACACAACAAACGAATGCGACCAACACCCGAAACACCAACACGATTACACACGAACATCACACAACAAGTTTCAATTATCATGCCACAATTACATTCCTGTCAAGATCGAGAGACCATAGGTCCCCACATGACGTTGCCAAGACGAAGGACCGTAGCATGCACTCGGTCCTCGCATGGCTGTTCTAAGGACCCCATTCTTGGGCATCTTTGACTCGTAGAGGCATCGAATGTTCACACACCAAGGGCATCCCATGATCACACAGCAGGGGCATCTTAAACGCACATAGCAAGAGCATCTCATACTTCCGGTGGCATCATCGAAACACAGTCCGATGAACATCTCTTGAATTACATTAATTTCAAGCAGTTCACACATTTTTATTCAGTTTTCACCATCAAACACCACAACAATGCATGAACCGACACATATGACATGTAGAGAATTCATCAATTAACACGTGTAATGAAATGAACATGTCTACACCAAAATTCAAATCATCCAACTCGGACCTGTCGGCCACATTGAACTCGACGCCATATGTAGAACCATTAGACATCCAATTCGTGAACTGCCAATCATCGACACTTCCATCTACCTCACACTCCCACAAGTCCACATGCATTAGCTATAAACCATCGCAAGCAACAATTTCGCTCCCATGCTCGGCTATGACTCCCACGGTATCAATCATCCATGTGTACCGAGCCAAATCGACATGCAATCGTAGTCCCATCTCAGAATTGACTAGATAAATCTCCACGACCAAATAGTTTGCTCCGATGCACATGCAAAGCCGAAACCTTCCCCTTCCTTGAGCACCTATGCGCGCCTCTTCATGGCCACAACTTCCCCAACGACATACTCATCAACCCACAGTTAAAATACACATGCAAATGCGAACTGTACAACAACTCGACTAGACTACCTACTACATATCAATAGATGGTCCTAATTAAACCATCACAAGCCACATGCAAGCCAATACTTCCTTATTCGGCACCGAGACAACCCCATCGTCGATCCTTCACATTCAAGCATCAAAAGCGACATGCAATTACAGTCTGTACACCACCTCAACTAGACGAATCGCTACGTGACAATGGATCGCTTAAATTCAACTAAAATTAGAAGCTCAGGACCCACCACGCGCGGCACTTGCCAAGAATTCAAGGGATAAAATGCATTAGAAGCTAGATAATTCACTTGCCTTTTATATCCTGGTCTTGCGCTCGAGCTTTAGCTTGATTCCGGCTTCAATTTGGCGAACGAAGTAAGCAAAATGGGTGAGAGCCGAGGGAGGGAGTCGGGGGGCGTGGCGGAGAGAGAATTGGGCCTCAAATAGTGCTTGGTGGGTCGGTTGGGGGTGTGTGTCCAGCACGCAGTTCCAAAAATTTACAAGTCTGCCACTGGATCCCTTGTATATCCCGGCTTAACTTTTTCGCTCGTAATTCAGATAAATGAATTTTCAGGTTGTCTCAATTCTTGGACACCCAATTGACGTCCATCCCACAAATCAAAACTTATATTCCATATCGACAACCCTTGATTGCGACCCGAATATCATTAGCAGCTAATCGGGGTCAAGGATGTCACACTTTGATCTTCAGAGCTCACTACCATGGATAATGTCGATCACGATGTCTAAAAGATCAATGAAGAAGCCTGAAAAAAAAATAAAGAAATAAAGTGGAACAACATATGGGGTTTTTTTTTTGTTGGGGGAGGGAGGAGAGAGAAAAAGTGTATACTATAGTACTTTACATTGCATATTCTTTGTTCATTACCAAAATCATAACTCATCAGTTTTTATACTACAGTGTCAATTGCACACCAAAATGGCCATTCTCTCTCAAAATCTGAATTCGACCCGTCATATTCATCAATTACCTTTCAAAGTCTTTCAAAATCTAAATTTGACTCGTCATCTCATTAATTACCTTTCAAAGTCTTTGGTTTTTAATGGCCAAAGTTTACAAAAAAAACTTAAATTTCAGCAGTTTGCTTTCCCTAACATGTATATGAACAATTCCCTTTCGTCCAAAAAAATACAAAAAAAAAAAATGAACAAACCCCTACCCAAGAATGGCAACTAGGCTGTGCCCGCCCAAACATAGCACGGACTTGCCCTCTTGGGCTTGAGCCCGGCACTGATACAAGCCTAGGCCCATTCCCCCCCAAGTTAGACCTAAGGGAAGATAGTAACCGTAGTATAGGATCAACTTTAACCATGAAATTAAATTCCCTATTGTACGGGAAAAATATGGGCAAAATAGGAAGGAGCAATAATAAATTATTTTTCCACCCAAATGCATCCTCATGTTTTTTTTTTAATTGAGAGAATCTTGGAATAACACAAAGGCACGCTAGAACATCGTTTTTCCCTTGAGGGGATCTTTTTCACTGAAGTTTAGAGCGATAAGGAATAATTTTTGCTTAGTTTCTTGTCATTATTAATTTGATTTTTGACAAAACTTTCCTCGGATTCTATTGGGCCAAGTTCTCCGTTAACGACAGTTGAGGACCACAAGAGATGGTTTTATATAATTAGTCATCAAGCCGGTGCGTTAATTATTTGGGATAGTTTACTTGACAAATGATTCTTCTGAGCAGTATTTGATAAGTGATTGTTTTTTTTTTGGGCAGCAGCATTTGATAAGTGGTTCAACATAACAATTTCAATATTTTGCGTTGATTCTCAATGAGAATATGTAGGATGAGATGCTTCACCGTTTTAAGTAACAGGTTCTATCTAATGGCGCTTTTTACTGTAATTGCTAGCAATTTGTGGATTTTAATTTTCAATTCTGTTAAATAAGACGTGCTCTCTTTACTAAGTGAAAACACGCTCTTCATCATTTGAAGTTTGACAAAAAAAAAATCCTAGTTTATTTAAGAGTAATGTTAATAAGTATACTAAGATGACATATTAAGTTATATGACCAATCCTATTTAACATTTGTCAAGTGAACAAATAAATTATGAAGATAGTTATGATGCAAGTGTGGTAATATGGACAAATCTCATTTCTTTTAAAGAAAGTCATTTTTGGAAAAAGTAAATTTTCCATATGTTTTGGCCTAATATTTTAGAGAATCCTGAAATTTTCACTTACTATTAAATGTCAGTTTGTACTAAAATGTTATGGAACCTTTAATTTCTAGGAAATATCCCGACCTTTCAACTTTATCGAGTTAATGGATGTCCATATCGTATATTCGATGAATAAGTTGAAATAGATTAACTTATAGCCGTTTCCGATTTGGTATTTGCGACATTTATGGTCATAATTTATCTCATATTTTACCATAAAAAAGAAAACGTTATCATATCTGTGAAATGTCTCTGGGCGATATTTTTTTGTTGCTCTTTAATGTTTTCATGAATAAAGTAAAAGCAAAAGAGAAAAAGGCATTGTAATTTCCTCACAAGACTCGAATGAGAAATTAAGGATAGAGCCCAGAATTATTCCCGTTGTGCACCGTTACAAGATGAAATGGACACAAAGTTTTTTAGCATAAGTGATCGTTGATAATATAACATTCCAGTAGTGAAATGGAGTTTATCCATGTGATACTACCATATGTAACAGGCTCAAAGTGAGAGAGCAAGATTCCAAAGTACGATCAAAAAGCTTATATATATTCGCCAAAATACCGTTTCTCGTTTAGGATGTGACAGAACTCGTTGCTTGGTCTCTCTCTCTCCCCACTTTTCATCTTTCTCCAAACACTTTGTGCATTGAAGCTTTTAACATCCCTTGTCTATTTTCCTGTTAGTCGTCTTTCTTTCCATTTGCTTACGCATTGAAATTCCATCCCACATTGTCTTCTTCCTGGACAACTGGGCAGGTATCGCCTTGGATTGGATTCTCTTGTGCATTGAGATTTCCGCAAAGTGAAGGGCAAAGACGGGTTGACCAGTTTGGAATCAGTGGTGGGCGATTGTGGTTGCCAACGGGTTCGATTATATACATTCAAGCTATAAAGAGACGATGGGAATCACCAAGGCATTTCGTGCTTCCCCCAAAGGCATTCGGGTCTTCTTTTCCGGCAGACTTGGAAAAAAAAAACTATTTAACGGCAGAGTTGGAGCAAAGATGAAATCCATCTTTGGGGCTCAATAAGAAAAAAGCAACTTTTGATCGAGACATGATTTTCTCAATGAGATGTTCTTTTGAGGGTCATGGATCTTTTTATAATCAACTTTGATTGAGAGACAACTTGCTTAATAAATTTAACCTTAGCGATTCCTTGCTTACTCAAATGTTGGTTAATTGAGCCATGGCCCCAAAAAAAAATGCAGTGGAGAACAAAGCAAAATTTGTGTTTAGACTAGCAAGGTGATTAATAGCAGCTTGATTCGACTACAACACTGTTAAATTAAATATTTGAATTATGTCTGTGTCATGTGGGACGGATGGCGCTAGGCCCTGACTGGAGCCCTATGTCAGTAGTTTCCAGTCAGAATTGGTAGGATTGAATATGATTGCCAAAATATCTAGAACTAAATAAACCAAATTGAAAATATTGGGATTAAATTGATGATCATATGACAAGTTTAAGATTTCTTGGACAAATTTATTCTTGTGTTGGGATCATTGGAATTCGACGTTGAACATAATGGCACAAACAGCTGGTGAAGGGAAGGATTCCAAAAGCCATAACCATCAATCACTTGGGAACTTAAATAACTTATTTCATTTAACGAACAGTGTCTTAGCATCTAATCCAAAACTTTTGCCCTAATTTAGGCATCTCAATTAATTGACCCACATGCGAAAGGGTGGTCTTCACTTACGATGAGAGAGAGAGAGAGATATGTAAACGCATGTGCTTTGGACCCGCAAAGATAGGGAGCAGAAAAACAGCATAAGAATTGACACATTAGTTGAGTAAACCATTTGATATTTCATGAGTTTGTTCCGGGATGGAACCACAAAAAGATTATATACTTTTAAAAACGCTAAAAATTTATGCATTTCCAGAAAATTAACATGTGAAAATTAGCAGCAAATTTTACCGCTCGGAAGCATCATTTTCCATCAATGTGTCACACGATACACATATAATTTTTAAACTTATTATTTAATGGCCAATTCAATCCTAGACTTTACAATTTTTTCAATTTAATCTTAAACTTTTTGACAATATAATCTTTCGAAGCCAATTTTGGCCAGAATTGTCAATGTGGCTATCAACGTTAGCGCCGGTTGGCGGTACTATGTAGGACAATCAACTCCCACATAATTGATTTTTGGCTTAAATTGGTCGAAAGAATTACACTTATCAATAGTTAAAAGATTTAAGACTAAATTGATGAAATTAAAATATTAGGATTGGATTGGTCGCCATACAATAGGTTTACGAATTTATGAAGAAAATTTTCCAATTATTATTCCACAAATGATGATAGCATTTCCACTCTTTTAGTAACTCGTAACTGTTCTCAAATGGTCGGATCACGCATGTCTCTAGCTAGTGATTCCTTATTTTTTATTTATTTATTTTTTGTAGAAGAATATTTTCGACATTTATTAACCGAACAAATAAAGAAAAATTACGATTTTTTAGATGATATATAGATCAAGAACATTTGGGGAGAGAGGGTTTAATTAAGCCAAGTGCAGCTTTTGTTTTGTTTGTTTTAGCAATTTAGAACTCCTACTTCTCAAAAGTTGAACCTACTAAGAGAAAGCTTAAATTTAGTATAAAGTAAAGATCAATAAACGGTGGCCCAACCCACAAATAAATAAATAAATAAATAAACGGTGGCCCAGTTGGTAGGTGAGCTTGGGACTATCGTTCACGAGTGCTAGGTCTGGTTTCAAACTCTCTGGTGAAATCGGTGATTTAAGTGGAGGGTGGTGGCGGTGGGTTGCTGTTCTAGCCTCCTCGAGGAGTAGTCGTGCTTATCGCTGGTTTGAGCGCAAACTCGCCAGCCGCGCGAACACTCAGTTATAAAAAAAAAATGTTTATAAGTCACGCGGGAATTTGCACATTTGTCCAAAAAAGATTTTTAAGATCACCAGGCAGGTTTAGACCTAAGTATGCCATCATTCAGTGATGTGATTATGATTTTTGGCAATCGAGATGAGATATTTACTAAACTCGAACTTGGAGTTGGTTAGTTTCTCGACACTTGCGACGAACTATGAAGCACCGACACTCTCCACAGGCCTCCGTGTCGTGTCGTGTCCGACACTCTTTGGCATGCGATGCTATGTGATCAGCGCTCTAGACACGCCAGCCAACATGCAAGTTTAACATTGACACACCATTTCGACACACACGAGTTCAATTTTAAGAATTTTCACTAAATTAGGGGTCAAAATGTAAATTTATCAAAAAGTATATATACTTAAGTTCTACAATTAGCTACCATAAAATTAATATATCCAATCAGTCCAAAAAAAAAAACTAATCATGAATCCTAAAGAAAAAGAAGGAGAAACTCATCACTATTTTTCATTTATATATGATAATTTATCATGTGTGTGGTGTCTCTCTCTCTCTCTCTCTCTCTCTCTCTCTCTCTCTCTCTCTCTCTCTCTCTCTCTCTATATATATATATATATATATATATATATATATATATATCCGAACGTATTAGAATTTTCTATTTCTTTATAATAACGTGTCGTTGTGTCCTGTGTTACGTGTCGGTGTCGATCGGCATTGGTGTTGGTGCTACTTAGGCGACGAGGTGATTGGTCAGAGTAGATGAAAACTTCCTAATGTTAGGGGCAGTACATGTTTGCCCCTAAACTTTCAACTGTTACTCGTTATATTACTAAACTTTCACTTTGGTTGGGACGGCTAGACATACAAAAGGAGACATCGAAGCACTCCATAGCATTAAGGCATCTTCAAGTTATTATTATTATTTTTATAATCTCTTTGATATATTTTTAAGAGCTTAGCTAAGTTACCATACAAGCGTGGAAATTTGGATAGTTCTCATTTCTTTTTAAAAAAAAACATTTTTAGAAAAAGTGAATTTTCTAGATCTCTGCAAGCTAATATTCTAGACAAGGAAAACGGGGAAAAACTGCTCCAGTCAGTAGGAAATCTCCTTGAGCCAAGACCTTACTCATACGTAGAAAAGAGGAAAAACATGAAAAGCAATTGTATCCGCTCCATCTTCCCTTAAATACCAAATTCTTTCTTTCCATTGCTTCTGCATAGAAATTCCTAGCATATTGTCTTCTTCCTGGGAAGGTGAAGGGAAGATGTGCCAGAAAGATTGTAAAGGCCATAACTATAATCAGGTGGGAACTTAAATAACTTATTAATTTAATGAAACAGTTGCTTAGCATCTAATTAAAAAAACTTTGCCCTAATCTAGGCATCACAATTAGTTGTCCAGCATGTGAATGCATGTGCTTTGGACCTGCAAAGATAGGGATCAAAGCAAGTCAAGACAAAGCGAGATTCAAGAGCTCTTTGTAGGTGCCTTTCACGTGGGGCTTTAATTCATTAATCAAACACGTTTACCCCTTTCCTGCTCCTCAATTTATAAATTCATGGGCTTGGCTTTAAGGTTTGATTGTTTTTGTCAAGTGATGATTATGGATGAATATGTGTGTAATGGAATGGGAGTTGATCAACATATATACATATGTGTGTGTGAGAGAGAGAGAATATTAATATGTCGCTATCGGCCAAGCTATGATGGTTTTTGTGTGAGAATATATTTCATATATTTGATATGGGCTTTATTAATTGTTATTGTAATTAATTTTCTATCTAATAAAAAAAAGATATCAGGTTTCCTAATTCTAGTTGGATATGAAGCTGGATAGTATGGGCTGAGTTAAACTCTATCTATAACGAGGTTATAGATTACAAACTCCATAAATAGAGCTAAAGTCCCTCCTCTAAACTATAATGTCCACATAACCTCACATAAATAATTATCAAAAAGCGATATGTGAGGAGCCGTCTCATTGAAGCCTATGCATAAGGGGGTTCCAGAGGAGAAGATCTTGGAGCATCAGTTCATCTCTATTCCGCATCAAGAACGGTGGATCTAAAACAAGATGCATCAATTCTTCTACTTTATCGCATATCTATACATGATGAGCTGCATGAGGATTGAAATTGCAGCTCACATGTGATATCAGAGCAAATGCATTCTAGATCTCAAATCACATTTTAGTATTTTTCAAAATTTGATTTTCGGTAAAAGTGAAAAACAAGTATGCAAGTATATATTTGCAATGACGGCGATGCCACCACACTCGACCATGTGCTAGACTCGACCCCTGCACGTGCTGATATCACATGACGTCACCTCAGTTCGGGCCCAACCCGACCCGACTCATTTACCCCGACCCGACTCGTTGACCGTTGGCTCGGACCGTCTGATCGGAGTGGTTGTTGAAAGGTTCGGTCGAACTGTTTGACCCGATTCATGTGTCAATTAGGGATTGGCGGTCGGAATGGTTTTATGGACCAGTTAAGACCAAACACGTGCACTGTACACGCTAGCGCGTGGGGACCACGTGCAAAGAGAAAGGCGTGCATCGTATGAAGATCGCCGTCAAAGGAGGTCGGACATGTCGCTACACTCGACCATGCGCTAGACTCGACCCCTGTACGTGCTGACATCACATGACGTCACCTCAATTTGGGCCTAACCTGTTTACCCCGACCCAACTTGTTGACCGTTGGCTCGGACCGTCCGATCGGAGTGGTCGTTGATAGGTTCGGTCGAACTGTTTGACCTGATTCGTGTGTCAATTAGGGATTGGTGGTCAGAATGGTTTTATGGACCAGTTGAGACCAAACATGTGTGCTGTACACGCTAGCGCATGGGGACCATGCGCAGAGAGAAAGGCGTGCATGAGGGTGCGTGGATGATGCCTTTGAGGAGTTTAAAGTACCGGTGTGCTTGTATGCTTATGCTCTACCTGGTTGTATATTTATTTTATATATTTGATGCTTTTATGGAATGGAAATACATTTGGAACCCCAAATATGTGTATTTGGTTGGGGCATTTTATGGTATTTTTGGTGTGTATTTCTCTATGATTTGTGAAATGTAGGTGCAAGCTCATATGTAAGTACCAAATATAGATATGTGGAGCATAATTTATCAACTCCATGTATATGGCTTAACATGTATTCCTGAGTACATCAATGTAATTAGCACGGCATGTAATTTTTGTGGATAATTGCCCTAATTCTGAGTTTGAAATTACATACATATGGTAAATGTGAAATATAAAGTTTTTATATCCCAGTTTCAATAAATTCAATTGGGTTTTGATGGCCATAGTGGCACACTTGATTAGATTTAATAAATAAATGTTAATAAAGTATTGGGATGTCTCTTGTGTTAATACGTGATTATACTCCCAAATGAGGCAATTACGTGTTTTTACATGGAGGGATACATGTACAGCATATGATTGAGAATTATTTAATTTAAGTATTTTCATGCACCCAAAGGTGGTGATTTAACAAAGATTAAAATAAATTCTCATGGCCGCTGTAAAGAGTATATAACTGCATATCATGTTTTCTACCCAAATGTGATTATCTAATGAAGTATGTAACTCTCAAGGTAAATTTTCACATTATGCTAATTACAAATGTTAATTATTTATTCAGTTACCTTTTATGTGAACGGCAACTTCATAGCTATTGAGATTTTTCTAGTTCTAATTTTAAGAAGTGAAGAGAGGATTTTTTGCTTGGTATGGAACTAGCGGATGTTCATGTTGCTCTTAATGAGGATAAATCGACAGCTCTCACTGAAGCTAGTAGAGAATCCTAAAAAGCACACTTTGCTACTTGGGAAAAGAGAAATAGGATTTGCTTACTGTCTATGAAATGATCCATACAATAACATCTTCAAAGTGCTTTCGCAAGGAATCGCAACTTTCCTAATGCTGAAATTGGGACACATCTGTCAAGGTTATTCAGCTTGAAGTATAATGATTCTGTTGGTGTTATAGATTATATCCTGAGGATGGTGGATCTGCAAATAAAGCTCAAGGCGCTTGATGTTAATATTCCTGATGCTTGTATTGTGCATGTTGCACTCAACTCTTTTTCACCTGAATTTGGTATTATTCGAACACAGTATAATATCGCTAATCAGACATTGTCAATTAATGACTTGATTGCAAGGGTGATGTCAGAGGAGATAAAGTTGAAGAAAGGTAAAATGCACATTACTATGTATACTGCCTCTAGTTTCGATGTTAAAAAGGGTAAGGTGCACAAGAATCATGCTTATAAAGGAACTCATTCATCCACTGGTTCCTCTGACAACTTGATTCCAAAGAAATTGATCATCAAAAAGGATGGTAACGATAGTAAGAACAGTCTCTATTTCTTCAATAAGAAGAGAGGACACGTAAAGAAAAACTGTGTTAAATATTAAAATTTGTTGCCTAAACGTGAGCCTAAGGATAAAGATTCTTTGGCATTGGTTTGTGAATCTAATCTATCAAAAGCTTCATCTTGCTCGTGGTGGCTAGATAGTGGTGCAGCTAATCATGTTACATTTACCATATAGGGATTCATAAAATGGAGGAAGCCAAATAAAGAAGAATCAAAACTCACCTTAGGAAACAAAAATAAAGCTAACGTCGAGTTCGTGGGAGATATTATTTTAATTCTAGACTATGATTTTAATTTGAAGTTAAGAATACATTTTACGTACCTTTCTTTAGATGGAATTTAATTTCATATCAAGTTTAGATATGTGTGATTACTCTTTTAAAATTTCAAATAACACAATTTGTATTTCTTTTAATTCAAATAAAGTTAGGTATTGCACTATGTCTAATAGATTGTACATATTATGTTTGTCTCCCAACGAAATATGCGTCGCTTATACAACTAAAATAGTTGTTTCCAAAAGACATCTGCCTAAGAAACAATCTTATACATTATGGCATAAACGTCTTGATTAGATCTCTAAAGAAAGAGTGGAAAGACTGATAAAGGCAGACATTCTCCCCACTTTTAAAAGTAAAATAGACACATGCGTAGACTGTTGTAGAGGTAATATGACTAAAATAAAGAAGAAAATTGCAGTTCATAGTTCTCACTTGTTAGAGATCATTCATATAGATATAAGTAGACTCTATACAGCAACAATGTGTAGAAATTTTTATTTCATTGCATTTATTGATGATTATTTTTTATATGGTTATCTGTACTTGATTAAGGAAAAGTTTCAATCTCTTGACAAGTTTAAGATTTTTCGGACTAAAGTCGAGAAAAGGTTGGGACAAGTCATAAAAATTGTCAGATTTGACCATGGTGATGAGTATTATGGTCGACATAGTGATATTGGATAGCTTAAAGGGTCATTCGCCAAATACTTAGAGGATTTTGGGATTGTGACTCAGTTTACTATGCCCGGGAGTCTTGAACAAAATGGCATAGTAGAAAGGCGTAATCACACTCTTATGGATATGATGAGAAGTATGATTAGCAAAGCTAATTTATCTAGATTTCTATGGGGTGAAGCTTTAAAAAACAACTCTTTATATTGTAAATCATGTTCCTACGATATTTGTACCACTTACTCCTTTTGAATTATGAACTGGACGTAAACCTAGCTTAAATCATTTAAAGGTTTAGGGATGCTCTGCAAACATAAGATTGTATAATCCAATTTGAGTAAGTTGGACTCCAGAACCACTCAGTGTTATTTTGTGTTTTATCCAGATTATTCGAAGGTATATCGATTTTATAATCCTAACGGAGGCACTAGAATTGTGGATTCACAAACAACGAAGTTTTGGAGCTTGATGTGGTCGAAAAGGTTATTGCTCACAAACTATTGAGGACAATGGTATGGTGGGCACTTATATGTCGTTTTATCTACCTATATAGACAATTGTGGAGGTCCTTATACCACAGACTGAATCTATTAAGGTTCAGGAACCTGTTATTAAATCAGTTCCAGATGAAGTTCCTCAAATCTCTCGGGAACAAAATGAGGTTGAAGATGCTCATTTAATGAGATCCGTTAGGCAAAGACGATTAGCTAGACCACTAGACTATATAGTCTGTCTAGGAGAGCATAATTATGACATTGGCTGTATGTTGATCCGGTAACTTATACATAAGCTATTTCTTGTTCTCAGTCTCATTTATGGTTAGATGCGATGAAAGATGAGATGCAATCCATGAAACATAATAATATTTGGGAGCTTGTTGAATTGCATAAAGTTTATAAGTCCATCGACTGTAAATGGGTATATAAGACTAAGAGGGACTCCAAATGGAAGATTGAGAAATTTAAAGTGAGATTGGTAGCCAAGAGATTCATTCAGAGAGAAAGAGTAGACTATGAGGTAACTTTTTCTCCAGTCTCTTTTAAAGACTCTTTTAGAGTGATAATGACTTTAGTAGCTCATTTTGATATGGAACTTCATCAAATGGATGTTAAAATTGTTTTTCTTAATGGAGACCTTGATGAACAACTCTATATGATACAACCAGAAGGTTTTGCCGTAGATGATATAAGTAATTTGGTTGTAGATTGAAAAAATCTATCTATGATTTGAAACAAGCTTCTAGACAGTGATACTTAAAGTTTCATAGCATTATTATTTCTTTTGGATTTATTGAGAATAAGTTAGATTAGTATAAATATACTGCAAGGTCAGTAGGAGAAATTTATTTTTCTTGTTCTTTATGTTGACGATATTTTGCTTGCAAGTAATGATATTAAATTACTAAATGAAACAAAGTGAATGTTCTCAAAAAACTTTGATATGAAGAACCTTGGTGAGACGTCTTTTATCCTTGGCATTGAGATCTACATGGATTGTTCTCGCCGTTTTTTGGGCTTATCTTAGAGGGTATATATTGATCGTGTTTTGAAAAGATTCAATATACAACAATGCAAACTAGAAATTACTCATGTCTATAACGGTGATAAATTGAGTCTTTCACAATGTGCTAATTCAGATGTTGAGAAAGCCCAATGAAAAATGTACTTTATGCTAGTCACTTGATAGTATCATGTATGCTCAAGTTTGTACTAGGCTAGACATTGCTTTTGCAACAGAACTTCTTGACAGATATCAGTCAAATCCAGGGCACGTTCATTAGGTTGCTACCAACAAGATTTTAAGGTACTTAAAAAGGACTAGAGACTATATACTGATTTATAAATATATTCAAAATTTGCAGCTAATAGGGAATTCATATTCAGACTATGCTGGTTGTTAGGATGACAAGAAGTCAACGACAAGGTGCATCTTTATGTTAGCAAGTGGTGCAATATTATGGAAAAGTGAGAAGTAGAAAAAGATATCATCTTCTTCCCTGCAAGCAGAGTTCATAGCATGCTTTTTGGCTACTACTCAAGCTATTTGGTTTCATAATCTCATTAGGAGTTAACCATATTTGATTTTTTGATATGACCATATAATTATATTGTGGCAATAATTCTGCAGTGTTGTTCATTAACAATAACAGAGGACTCAATGGATCTAAGCACATAGAGATCAAGTTTTTGACCATAAAAAAATCAATACAAAATGGTGACGTTGCAGTAGAGTATATTTTTACAAATGATATCATTGTTGATCCACTGACTAAAGGCTTATGCCCTTGTGTATTTAACGATAAGTCATTAATATGTTTTAGAAGCATTGTTGATGCTATTATTTAGTGAGAGCTCTTCGTTTTTTGCTCTAATGAACTTTGTATCTATATTATGTTACATTTAATAACATTTTTTTTATATGTATTGACTCTTTTACATTTAATAAAGTGTTTATGAATGTGTTATTTTCATATTGAATACATATCTATTTAAAAGCTCAAGGTATTGTGTAAACCTTGAGTGATGGCTGTGGCATTTAATTTTAGTCCATATTACATATGTCTTGTTGCACATAAAGCATAG
This sequence comes from Psidium friedrichsthalianum, assembly GCA_019149425.1. Lineage (NCBI taxonomy): Eukaryota > Viridiplantae > Streptophyta > Magnoliopsida > Myrtales > Myrtaceae > Psidium > Psidium friedrichsthalianum. The sequence continues at coordinate 343 of JAGVVM010023126.1, read as the reverse complement.
TTAACTATAAAGGTAAGATATTTGTGGGTTCATTAGAACCATAAGGATATTCTCTTGTGACACATCAGAATTTGTGACACATATAGTGAGAGAATAGTGACTGAAAGGAGGATAAAATATAAATTTCTCTATTATTGAGATTTTCTCTGTTACCATACTACCATATCAAATCCATATAAGTAAATTAAGAGCATTTGTACCATGGAAGGCTCTGTGTCTTCTGATGCAATTACTCCTATGATTCGGTATTTAAGACTTTATAGGATCAATTGACTATGAAAAATTATCTCTAGACCAATATAAAGATGCGCATATAGAGTATAATTTTAATTATATAGCCCGG
>JAGVVM010023124.1:0-10983 GCA_019149425.1 Psidium friedrichsthalianum | reverse complement strand
AAGCATCCAAAATTTTCTCTCCCAAAAAAAATTCCTCTCTCAAGCTCACTTCTTCCTCCTTTTATAACCCACTCATCTATCTCCCATTCTAATTTTTCCACTAACTCTATCTCCCATTTTAATTTCTCCACTAACTCTTCTTCATTTTCATCTTCCCTTCTCCATCTTTATCTCACATTCTAATCTCTCCGCTAACTCTTCTTCATCTTCATCTTCATCTTCCCTTCTCCATATTTATCTCCCATTCTAATTTCTCCACTAACTCTTCTTCATCTCCATCTTCCTTTCTTATCTTATTTTCTCCATCCATTCTTCTTCATCTTCTCTTCTCCATCTTCCATTCTCTATTCTTATCCTATTTTCTCCATCTTCTCATCTCCATCTCCTCTTCTCCATCTTCCCTTCTCTATTCTAATTTCTCTACTAACTCTTCTTTTTGTTATTTGCAAAATAATCCTTCAAGAGTTAGGTATTTGCACTATAGTCCCTAAATTTTAAGTATTTACAATTTAGTCCCTGAAAAAAAATTTCTTTAAGTCCAAATCTCCTCACAATTTTTGACACACCTCCCCTATGCTTAGTCAAAATTCACCGCATGTCAAATTTAAGCTCATTTTTTGCCGATGAAAATAATACAGAATTTAATTAAAGCCTTTTTGCAAACTTGAGTCATTCTGGGTATAATTGGGCCAAAAATGAAAATTTGGAATATTAGAGAACAATGTCACAACTCCTAAAAGTGAAAAATGAAAATAAATTGACTCAAATTGAATTTTTTTAGGCCCGATTCGAGATTATGCTCGTGAAGGAATACACGACCCCGAATTGGATTTTTTAAATTTGCGATGGCCAACATAAAAAGGGATTTAAAAGAAAAATGTTGACTATTTTTATGTATTTTTGTGGCCTCAAATGCTATTATTTATTAAATATTTTCCTAATTTCTAAAAAGTATATTTAAAAAATACAAAAAATAAGAAAAATTATTTTTTGCTCAAAATGGTTGCCTAAGCTTGGCCAAAGCTTCCAAAGTTGATTTTTCATTTTCTCATTTTTTTTCTTGATTTTTTTTATGAATTTTCGAAAATAAAAATATCAAAAAATACTGAAAATATGAAAAATTATTTTTTGATCAAAATTGGTTCTCTAAGCTTGGCCAAGGTCCCCAAAGTTGATTTTTTAATTTTATGAATTTTTATGGATTTTTTTATTAATTTTAAAAGAGAAAAGATGATTAAAAATCATGTGTCAACAGCTGCCCCTCTTTGAAAAGAAGCTCGGTAGAGGTTCATTTCAAAGACGAGATGACACCTGAATCATAATCGACTCAACACAATGAAGTAAAAAGAGTTGTGACGCTTGATCTCCAACACCCTCTGTAGCAAGTTCCGATCCAGACCCAGTTTGAGGAGGATTTCATGCAGTAAGGGAGAGACAAAAATGAGAGTTTACCTGGCACTTACCTGCTCATTGTATGGCGGCTGCCTGACATGAATGCTCTACCAAAAAGTGGAATGAGAACCTAAGGATTCGTTATAAGAAAACCTTAGGGTGGCTGAACTTGAACCTGTGTGGTAGGTCATCCCATGGTAGATTCCTGTATGGTAGGTCACCCCATGGAAATGCCTGTAAGAAAGACTTTGGGGGCCTGTAACGGGTGCCTGTAAGAAGGACTTTTGTGTGCCTGTAGGAAGGACTTGGTGCCTGTAAGAAGGACTTTAGGTGCCTGTAAGAAGGACTTTTGTGTGCCTGTAGGAAGGACTTGGTGCCTGTAAGAAAGACTTTGGGTGCTTGTAGGAAGGACTTTTGTGTGCCTGTAGGAAGGACTTGGTGCCTGTAAGAAGGACTTTTGGCGTGCATGTAGGAAGGACTTTGGGTGCCTGTAAAAAGGACTTAGTGCCTGTAGGAAGGACTTTTGGTGTGCCTGTAGGAAGGACTTGTGGTGTGCCTGTAGGAAGGACTTGGTGCCTGTAAGAAAGACTTTTGGTGTGCCTGTAGGAAGGACTTGTGGTGTGCTTGTAGGAAGGGCTTGGTGCCTGTAAGAAGGACTTTTGATGTACCGAAGGGTGCCATTCTGGGATTTGGGGAGACGAGGAATCCTGCAGAAGCTCAAACCCACATTATCTTACTTTGAAGGGTGTCATTCTAGGATTTGGGAAGACTAGGGATCCTGCAGAAGCTCAAACCCGATTTTACTTACCTCAAAGGGTGCCATTCTGGGATCTGGGAATACCAAGAGTCCTGCAGAAGCTCAAACCCGATTTAACTTACCTTGGTGGGTGCCATTCTAGGATCTGAGAAGATCAGGAGTCCTGCAGAAGCTTAAACCCGATCTAACTTACCTTGGTGGGTGCCATTCTGGGATCTGGAAAGACCAGTGATCCTGCAGAAGCTCAAACCCGATTTAATTTATCATGAAGGGTGCAGGTTGAAGATATACCTACTTGAGGATTTGGAAGACCGCCTAGTGACTTCTTGACGACTAGGCTTGCTCATTCAATAATCGCAAAATGGATTTCGAGGCTTTGAAAGGTAACTTGAACATCGAAAATGTGTCACCTGTCAGGCATTGTCAGATGCGACATGTGCAAGTATTTTTTATCAATGAGTTCACTAGTTTATGCAAAACTGTTTAGCTAAGTTTTCCATGATTGGAGACAGTTTGTGTAATAACTCATGATGCAATCGACCAAAACGTGGATCATGCATAATTATTCTGTCAAGTTTGCATTACCAATTCTGTTCAAGGAGGTTATCATCGCATGAACGCCTTGAATATGATTTGAATGGGGACTTTAGTCCGAAAGGGCTTTCTCTCACTCTCGAGAAAGGTTGTTTATCCTGATTGCAGGATTGAAAATGAATCACTCATTCTCACCATCATCGCATTCAGCAAGGGTCTGAGTAATCTCGCAATTGGTACGACCACGTCGATCTAGAGGTCTTGATTAGGATCATAATGTAGGATGGGTCAAGGCTTACCAAAGGGGACTCTTTTGAGTCAAGGCCATTGACAAAAGGGTTTTTCATCATCTTCTCTAGTTTACAAGTCAAGAACCCTGCAAAAATGAGAGAGAAATAGTTTTGCTCATACCTTTTCGAGCGATGCCTAAAATCTTTCAACTCTACGTTAATTCAAGCGCCTTAATCAGAAAAGACCTTCACGGGTTGTAACGTAGGTTGGGATTGAGGACCAAGGAAATGAAAGGCTTATTTTGGCCTAGAAGATATATGAGGTGGGTTTGACATTGGTGATCATCGCTCTTTGTCGCAAGTCTCGGCCCTCAGAATAATCTTCAAAGGACACCGTCGTTGTATGAAGAAGGTGTCAACTTTTGCCGATATCGTTGTCACTTCCAAACGGTATAAACTTCGTCTGAGTATATTTTACAATTTGACTCATTCAAAGAGTCTTCTTTGGCAATCAAATCCCATTGGGAATTTACAATAGCAGGCAAGATGTTTTCACCGAGTGTACATGGACATTGATTTAAATGGGCATTGGCCTTGCTTTTAACTGGCACTTTGCTTTTTCATGCCCGGACTGGCTCTTTTGGTCCTGCCTTTTACCTTTTCTTTTTGTTCTGTCTAGGAAAAGGAATTTTCAAAGATTGTGTCGCATGCACATACATATCAAAGGTCTAGCATACTTGAAGAGTTGACTTAGGAACTCTGTGTAGACCTTACTTCTCCTGAGTTCTTTTGAGGTAGCGCCATCTTCATCTTGGAATAAGCAATGATCACCAACGGGGGTTTTAAGAAATGAATACGCAGGTTCAATTGGGTAGTGCAAAGGATATGAGTGTATTGGATAGAGAAACGAATGCTTTTCGTCGTCCTAAGGTACTTGAGTTACCGTACGAGGCTGAAAGTAAAGGAACACTCGAAAATTGATGTTAGTCCGAGCAAGAAAATTTCTAACCATTTACCTCGTTTCATTCGCTGAGACAACCTCCATTTGGCCCCGATGTGGGGTGGTTCTTGACAGGGTTTACGAAATGAAACCGCCGCTCAAATAGGTTATCAATGGTTACCTATAGTGTTTAGGATATAGAAATGAATGCCTCCTTCCTTTCGGTATCGTACCTTTTGCAAGAAAACCCATTGCCTTGGGGAATACGGAACCTATTTAGCACACAACTCATTGTGGATATGAGACGTGTATGGAAATGGGGTCGCCTTTCATCATCCTGTCATGCCCCATTCTACGCATTCGATGCATCATACGTAGTTTATGTCCCAAGCCAGAGTTGACAATATTAAACATGCAGAATAGTCATACATGAATCATGGCATGTGTAAATGCAATGCAGATTAGCAGTTTTCAGCCTCACATGCATCTATTAAAAATGCAAGTATGGAAGAAAATGGGTGAATTGGAATTGCCCCTGGATATGTGGGCAGATTGAGCGAATTGGGAGTCCACTCATTGAGTCGAGGAATGGCCCATATCTGAGTTTGCCCCTGCACAGCATTTGGGCCTTTTAAATATTAACAACCATCATGGTTGTCGATCGAACGCCCTTTTTTCGATTGAGGGTAGCCATTAATTTGCCCCATTTTGATCGGAATGGATCTCTTCAGATGATCATAATTTTGCTATTTGGGGTTGTCTCCTTCAACATGTTAAATGTTAGTGTAAATATTTCCTGTCAAAAGAAAAGAAGACATGTTAACCGGTATTGGAAGGGATGAATTGGAAACGATACTAATTTACCCTTCATCTTGAATGTATTGCACGACCCCTTTATTAGCTTCGCTGGATTGAGTTTGGCTTTCATTGGACACTTCGCCTTTAGAGCCAAAGTTGTGGCAAAGTACTGACTTTGGTATTGTTCGTCAAGCATTCCTGTCTCTTTCTGCAAAAAGAAATGTGCAAAAAATTTGTATTATTTATTTACAATACTTACAACCTCTCCATCCTCGAGGATCGAACTCGGGACGTCTCGACCACTGTCATTCCCTCATGCCATCAGGTCTACGAGACCACAAGCGTCCGTGGAGGCTTCCTTTTAAGGGTTAATCTTCGAGATGACGCGATCTTGTTGCATTATGTTGGGCCATTTCATGTTATGGTACTTTCAAGGCAATTTGCAATCCCTGTTAAGAATGGGAGGAAATAATTCAGAGCTCGAGACGATCATGGGTAAATTGGAACGATACAAAATTACCCCTCTCTCCCTTATTTGTAGCCGTCCATCCAGTAGCAATATCCGCGGATTGATTTGTTCCCAGTTTCGTTTATCAAGAGGGTTTCGCATTTGGATATGATTGTATTCTTTGGGCCGTTTGCAAATTCCTGAAAATGCAGGGGATTCAATTTAAAACTTGGAGCAATTTAAGAGTAAATTGGAACGATACGGAACTACCCTTCAGGTTTACGCGGATTTTTACTCCCCATCAATTCGTCGTGGGTTTGGTGCGATGGCAGACTCGGGCATTTAACGAGGGAAAGCGAAATGATTACTTCTTTCTTTTGCGTTGATTCTAATGTATAGAATCAACGCAAAAGAAAGAAGTAATCATTTCGCTTTCCCTCGTTAAATGCCCGAGTCTGCCATCGCACCAAACCCACGACGAATTGATGGGGAGTAAAAATCCGCGTAAACCTGAAGGGTAGTTCCGTATCGTTCCAATTTACTCTTAAATTGCTCCAAGTTTTAAATTGAATCCCCTGCATTTTCAGGAATTTGCAAACGGCCCAAAGAATACAATCATATCCAAATGCGAAACCCTCTTGATAAACGAAACTGGGAACAAATCAATCCGCGGATATTGCTACTGGATGGACGGCTACAAATAAGGGAGAGAGGGGTAATTTTGTATCGTTCCAATTTACCCATGATCGTCTCGAGCTCTGAATTATTTCCTCCCATTCTTAACAGGGATTGCAAATTGCCTTGAAAGTACCATAACATGAAATGGCCCAACATAATGCAACAAGATCGCGTCATCTCGAAGATTAACCCTTAAAAGGAAGCCTCCACGGACGCTTGTGGTCTCGTAGACCTGATGGCATGAGGGAATGACAGTGGTCCGAGACGTCCCGAGTTCGATCCTCGAGGATGGAGAGGTTGTAAGTATTGTAAATAAATAATACAAATTTTTTGCACATTTCTTTTTGCAGAAAGAGACAGGAATGCTTGACGAACAATACCAAAGTCAGTACTTTGCCACAACTTTGGCTCTAAAGGCGAAGTGTCCAATGAAGCCAAACTCAATCCAGCGAAGCTAATAAAGGGGTCGTGCAATACATTCAAGATGAAGGGTAAATTAGTATCGTTTCCAATTCATCCCTTCCAATACCGTTAACATGTCTTCTTTTCTTTGACAGGAAATATTTACACTAACATTTAACATGTTGAAGGAGACAACCCCAAATAGCAAAATTATGATCATCTGAAGAGATCCATTCCGATCAAAATGGGGCAAATTAATGGCTACCCTCAATCGAAAAAAGGGCGTTCGATCGACAACCATGATGGTTGTTAATATTTAAAAGGCCCAAATGCTGTGCAGGGGCAAACTCAGATATGGGCCATTCCTCGACTCAATGAGTGGACTCCCAATTCGCTCAATCTGCCCACATATCCAGGGGCAATTCCAATTCACCCATTTTCTTCCATACTTGCATTTTTAATAGATGCATGTGAGGCTGAAAACTGCTAATCTGCATTGCATTTACACATGCCATGATTCATGTATGACTATTCTGCATGTTTAATATTGTCAACTCTGGCTTGGGACATAAACTACGTATGATGCATCGAATGCGTAGAATGGGGCATGACAGGATGATGAAAGGCGACCCCATTTCCATACACGTCTCATATCCACAATGAGTTGTGTGCTAAATAGGTTCCGTATTCCCCAAGGCAATGGGTTTTCTTGCAAAAGGTACGATACCGAAAGGAAGGAGGCATTCATTTCTATATCCTAAACACTATAGGTAACCATTGATAACCTATTTGAGCGGCGGTTTCATTTCGTAAACCCTGTCAAGAACCACCCCACATCGGGGCCAAATGGAGGTTGTCTCAGCGAATGAAACGAGGTAAATGGTTAGAAATTTTCTTGCTCGGACTAACATCAATTTTCGAGTGTTCCTTTACTTTCAGCCTCGTACGGTAACTCAAGTACCTTAGGACGACGAAAAGCATTCGTTTCTCTATCCAATACACTCATATCCTTTGCACTACCCAATTGAACCTGCGTATTCATTTCTTAAAACCCCCGTTGGTGATCATTGCTTATTCCAAGATGAAGATGGCGCTACCTCAAAAGAACTCAGGAGAAGTAAGGTCTACACAGAGTTCCTAAGTCAACTCTTCAAGTATGCTAGACCTTTGATATGTATGTGCATGCGACACAATCTTTGAAAATTCCTTTTCCTAGACAGAACAAAAAAGAAAGGTAAAAGGCAGGACCAAAAGAGCCAGTCCCGGGCATGAAAAAGCAAAGTGCCAGTTAAAAGCAAGGCCAATGCCCATTTAAATCAATGTCCATGTACACTCGGTGAAAACATCTTGCCTGCTATTGTAAATTCCCAATGGGATTTGATTGCCAAAGAAGACTCTTTGAATGAGTCAAATTGTAAAATATACTCAGACGAAGTTTATACCGTTGGAAGTGACAACGATATCGGCAAAAGTTGACACCTTCTTCATACAACGACGGTGTCCTTTGAAGATTATTCTGAGGGCCGAGACTTGCGACAAAGAGCGATGATCACCAATGTCAAACCCACCTCATATATCTTCTAGGCCAAAATAAGCCTTTCATTTCCTTGGTCCTCAATCCCAACCTACGTTACAACCCGTGAAGGTCTTTTCTGATTAAGGCGCTTGAATTAACGTAGAGTTGAAAGATTTTAGGCATCGCTCGAAAAGGTATGAGCAAAACTATTTCTCTCTCATTTTTGCAGGGTTCTTGACTTGTAAACCTAGAGAAGATGATGAAAACCCTTTTGTCAATGGCCTTGACTCAAAAGAGTCCCCTTTGGTAAGCCTTGACCCATCCTACATTATGATCCTAATCAAGACCTCTAGATCGACGTGGTCGTACCAATTGCGAGATTACTCAGACCCTTGCTGAATGCGATGATGGTGAGAATGAGTGATTCATTTTCAATCCTGCAATCAGGATAAACAACCTTTCTCGAGAGTGAGAGAAAGCCCTTTCGGACTAAAGTCCCCATTCAAATCATATTCAAGGCGTTCATGCGATGATAACCTCCTTGAACAGAATTGGTAATGCAAACTTGACAGAATAATTATGCATGATCCACGTTTTGGTCGATTGCATCATGAGTTATTACACAAACTGTCTCCAATCATGGAAAACTTAGCTAAACAGTTTTGCATAAACTAGTGAACTCATTGATAAAAAATACTTGCACATGTCGCATCTGACAATGCCTGACAGGTGACACATTTTCGATGTTCAAGTTACCTTTCAAAGCCTCGAAATCCATTTTGCGATTATTGAATGAGCAAGCCTAGTCGTCAAGAAGTCACTAGGCGGTCTTCCAAATCCTCAAGTAGGTATATCTTCAACCTGCACCCTTCATGATAAATTAAATCGGGTTTGAGCTTCTGCAGGATCACTGGTCTTTCCAGATCCCAGAATGGCACCCACCAAGGTAAGTTAGATCGGGTTTAAGCTTCTGCAGGACTCCTGATCTTCTCAGATCCTAGAATGGCACCCACCAAGGTAAGTTAAATCGGGTTTGAGCTTCTGCAGGACTCTTGGTATTCCCAGATCCCAGAATGGCACCCTTTGAGGTAAGTAAATCGGGTTTGAGCTTCTGCAGGATCCCTAGTCTTCCCAAATCCTAGAATGACACCCTTCAAAGTAAGATAATGTGGGTTTGAGCTTCTGCAGGATTCCTCGTCTCCCCAAATCCCAGAATGGCACCCTTCGGTACATCAAAAGTCCTTCTTACAGGCACCAAGCCCTTCCTACAAGCACACCACAAGTCCTTCCTACAGGCACACCAAAAGTCTTTCTTACAGGCACCAAGTCCTTCCTACAGGCACACCACAAGTCCTTCCTACAGGCACACCAAAAGTCCTTCCTACAGGCACTAAGTCCTTTTTACAGGCACCCAAAGTCCTTCCTACATGCACGCCAAAAGTCCTTCTTACAGGCACCAAGTCCTTCCTACAGGCACACAAAAGTCCTTCCTACAAGCACCCAAAGTCTTTCTTACAGGCACCAAGTCCTTCCTACAGGCACACAAAAGTCCTTCTTACAGGCACCTAAAGTCCTTCTTACAGGCACCAAGTCCTTCCTACAGGCACACAAAAGTCCTTCTTACAGGCACCCGTTACAGGCCCCCAAAGTCTTTCTTACAGGCATTTCCATGGGGTGACCTACCATACAGGAATCTACCATGGGATGACCTACCACACAGGTTCAAGTTCAGCCACCCTAAGGTTTTCTTATAACGAATCCTTAGGTTCTCATTCCACTTTTTGGTAGAGCATTCATGTCAGGCAGCCGCCATACAATGAGCAGGTAAGTGCCAGGTAAACTCTCATTTTTGTCTCTCCCTTACTGCATGAAATCCTCCTCAAACTGGGTCTGGATCGGAACTTGCTACAGAGGGTGTTGGAGATCAAGCGTCACAACTCTTTTTACTTCATTGTGTTGAGTCGATTATGATTCAGGTGTCATCTCGTCTTTGAAATGAACCTCTACCGAGCTTCTTTTCAAAGAGGGGCAGCTGTTGACACATGATTTTTAATCATCTTTTCTCTTTTAAAATTAATAAAAAAATCCATAAAAATTCATAAAATTAAAAAATCAACTTTGGGGACCTTGGCCAAGCTTAGAGAACCAATTTTGATCAAAAATAATTTTTCATATTTTCAGTATTTTTTGATATTTTTATTTTCGAAAATTCATAAAAAAAATCAAGAAAAAAAATGAGAAAATTGAAAAATCAACTTTGGAAGCTTTGGCCAAGCTTAGGCAACCATTTTTGAGCAAAAATAATTTTTCTTATTTTTTGTATTTTTTTAAATATACTTTTTAGAAATTAGGAAAATATTTAATAAATAATAGCATTTGAGGCCACAAAAATACATAAAAATAGTCAACATTTTTCTTTTAAATCCCTTTTTATGTTGGCCATCGCAAATTTAAAAAATCCAATTCGGGGTCGTGTATTCCTTCACGAGCATAATCTCGAATCGGGCCTAAAAAAATTCAATTTGAGTCAATTTATTTTCATTTTTCACTTTTAGGAGTTGTGACATTGTTCTCTAATATTCCAAATTTTCATTTTTGGCCCAATTATACCCAGAATGACTCAAGTTTGCAAAAAGGCTTTAATTAAATTCTGTATTATTTTCATCGGCAAAAAATGAGCTTAAATTTGACATGCGGTGAATTTTGACTAAGCATAGGGGAGGTGTGTCAAAAATTGTGAGGAGATTTGGACTTAAAGAAATTTTTTTTTCAGGGACTAAATTGTAAATACTTAAAATTTAGGGACTATAGTGCAAATACCTAACTCTTGAAGGATTATTTTGCAAATAACAAAAGAAGAGTTAGTAGAGAAATTAGAATAGAGAAGGGAAGATGGAGAAGAGGAGATGGAGATGAGAAGATGGAGAAAATAGGATAAGAATAGAGAATGGAAGATGGAGAAGAGAAGATGAAGAAGAATGGATGGAGAAAATAAGATAAGAAAGGAAGATGGAGATGAAGAAGAGTTAGTGGAGAAATTAGAATGGGAGATAAATATGGAGAAGGGAAGATGAAGATGAAGATGAAGAAGAGTTAGCGGAGAGATTAGAATGTGAGATAAAGATGGAGAAGGGAAGATGAAAATGAAGAAGAGTTAGTGGAGAAATTAAAATGGGAGATAGAGTTAGTGGAAAAATTAGAATGGGAGATAGATGAGTGGGTTATAAAAGGAGGAAGAAGTGAGCTTGAGAGAGGAATTTTTTTTGGGAGAGAAAATTTTGGATGCTT
>JAGVVM010023122.1:0-11244 GCA_019149425.1 Psidium friedrichsthalianum | reverse complement strand
CGGGTCTGGTTCTTCGGTCAACGGGTTGACCGAGTTGGGTCAACCCGCCCCGACCGACCCATTTTGGCTAGAAAAATTCAAAATTGACCTTAATTCAGCCTCCATTTCCAGAAATTAACGTTAACACTGAGCTCAGGGGGGTGATCTTCATCAAGAAAAGGGTTTTATTTCAACAATTTGGGCATATTTGCATAAAAACCCTAAAATCTAGATTTGACCTGAGATCCATTTTGCAAAATTCAACCCATAGATGGCGTTTTTGCAAAAATTGACGTGACCAATCGATTCAGGGGGCCAAAAACTAGGGGGTGACGGGCTTTGATTTTTAATTCAGTACCTAGAAAATTTTTTAATTTCATTTTAAGCATTTTTAAGGACTAAATTGAAAAACCAGAAATTGCATTTTGGTCCTTTTGAATGAAATTGAGCAACTCAGTGGACTTTTGGACTAGATTTTAATTTTAGAAAATAGAGGGGATGACATACTCTAAAATGTAAAAATAGAAAATTAAGGGATTAAAATGAAATTGCTAAATTTTTTCAATTAATTTGAAAATGTGATTTACAAAGAAGATCATATTTCCAAATTAATTTTTCCAAAATTTCTTCAGCCAAAATTAAGATAAAATTAATAGAAAAATATTGACATTTTTTCGTATTTTTGTGGCCTCAATGCTATTTTTTATTGATTTTTTTTGTATTTTTCTATTTTCTAAAAAAATTAAAAAATGAAAAAATAAGGAAAATTATCATTTTTGTTCAAAATGGTTCCTTAGGCTAGGCTAGGGCTTCGAAAGTTGATTTTTCAATTTCTCATTTTTTTCTTGATTTTTTATGAATTTTGAAAAAATAAAATGCAAAAAATCACTGAAAAATAAGAAAAATTATGCTCAAAAATGGATCCCAGGCTAACCAGGTCCCAATTTTGATTTTTTAATTTTTCTGAATTTTTATGGATTTTTAGAGATTTATAAAAATAAAATAGTAAAAATAAGTGTCACAGGCTCGTTTCCCTAATTTTTGGGATTTTTCTGAACTTTCTAGAATTTTTTAAGACAATTTGCCTATAATGGGCAAAATCGTCATTTTGAAAAGATTAGGAAAGGAAATCATCAAAAATAGGATTCGCCAATCGAATGGCCCGTTTCTTATTTTTTGGGATTTTTCTGAATTTTCTGAAATTTTTCAAAATAATTTGCCTGTAATGGGCAAAATCATCATTTTGAAAAGATCATGAAGAGAAATTATCAAAGATAGGATTGCCCAGTCAAAATAGTCCGTTTCCTAATTTTTGGGATTTTTCTAATTTTTCTGGAATTTTTCGAGACAATTTCCCTATGAGGGATAAAATCGTCATTTTGAAAAGATGAGGAAGGGAAATCATCAAAAATAAAATTGACCAGTCGAAATGGCTCGTTTCCTAATTTTTGGGATTTTTCTAGATTTTTTTGGAATTTTTCAAGACAATTTACCCATAAAGGGAAAAATCGTCATTTTGAAAAGATTAAGAAGGGAAATCATCAAAAAGTAGGATTGGTCAGTCGAAATGGCCCGTTTTCTAAGTTTTGGGATTTTTCTAGATTTTTTTGAATTTTTGATTTTTATTTTTATTTTTTTTAAAAAAAATTTATTTCGAAAATAGTGATCTGGGCTAGGCTTCTAAGCCCAACCCTTCTACAACAGCGAAAAACGAAAGAACTTAAAGCCCAAATGAAAATCTAAGCGAAAAGGGCAAGAAACCCAAATTGCCAAAAGCCCCAATGAAACTATTTCAGCCCACTCTCCAATAACGACCCACTCAAATAGCCCATCTGCCCCTTTCAATTTAACCACACGGTCCGGCCCAACTTCAAATAAGCCAAATTCTAGCAGACCACCCGCCTAACTGATCTACCTATTTTCCTTTCTTCTATTATTATTATTATTATTATTATTATTTATTTTTTTTGTCTTTCTTCTTCATCTACATTGTCTTCTCCACTAGGATGAACACGAAATCCCCAACGGTTTTTACGAGAAAGCAAATGACACAGAAGGAGGCGAAACAAATTTACCTCTAGCCATCATCGCCGTGTCTTCGTTGATCTCCAACCTCGCACGGCTGCCGCGTCATACCGCTACACCACTGGACCTACTCGTACGTCCACGGTTGGATTGGCCATTGTCAAAGTAACTCCTCAGCGATCCTCGTGTGATCCTTCGTGCATGCCACATGGATAGGCAGGTTCTCGTCCATGCTGTCTTTCTCTAGGGCGAATGTCAGGAACTTCCCGATCGAGAACTTGACTCCAGTGAGATAACTTGTGTATGTTGTGAATGGAGTGGAGCGCCATGTCCCTTATCTCTTAATTGGAATAGCCACGACTTCTTTTTCCACGTCTTTATCAACATATCCATCTTCCGGTGCATAACGGCAACATGAACAGGGGACGTGCCCATGTCTTTTTGAACCTCGAATATCCTCAGATCCTTGCCCTCGTCCGAGTTTGGCGCTTCCAACAAGAGCTTGAGAACCTCTAGGTCCCCTGTTTCGATTGCTAAGCACCATGGAGACTTGCTTTCTTTATTTTAATGATACAGCGAATTGAGGTCTTCACCTTAGCGGCTGCTCAGATTGCCTCGTAACAGGGACTGTCCAACGACTGCGGGAGTACCTTGCGACGGTACTAGATGGCATTTACGGGCGAAGATCGCAGGGACTCGTCATGGATGGATCACCGATAGGGCCCAGGCAATCTGGCTATGGTGTGATATGGAAACTGTACATGGTTGCTGATACTAGGGCTCCCCATCAACGTGAACAGGCAGCGCAGCAAAGTGTTGTATCATAATAGACCGCCTTTGAGCAAGTCTTCAAGCACGAAAAAGCCCCACCTGAAGCTTCCCAGGATGCCATGTCCCAGATATGCTAACAACTTCAAGTATCTTGTCGTGCATTGATTGTATACCAAAATTATCGTAGGTGTCGTCCCCATTTTGCCATAGATCTACACTACCCATGTAGCTACCAATGTTTGCAACAGGGACACCTTCAGCATCCTCAGGGACCTCTATCTCAAGACCATCTACTTCCACACGAACATGCCAAGGAAAATCAGCAAAAGTTCTATCCATTATACTTTTTGCACCTTCTCGAGCATAAAGCACTTTATTCATGAACTGACTGTAGAACAAATCTGGATTCTTCTCTCGTAGATTATGAATGCCCAGGGCATCCTTCACATCACACCCAATTCCAAGATAATTGTTCATAAAACTTGGCTGCAGGAGCTGTTTGGCTTGATTATTCACAATCGCAACCCTCCACCAATCGACAATGGTCATAGCAGCATGCTCTATATGGTGTAAAAAAAAAAAGTAAATAGGCTTCCCTGTTTCTTCAGTGCTCCCTACATTATAAGCTGTATTGTAGCCTGGATTGCCAACAGCAGCAGCAGCATGAGCTCTCTTCTCTGTGTTAGCAATGTCTGCTCGAGCAAAGCGGCCTTGCCAGCACTTGCTTGTTCTGACGAGGCATTCTCGTCTGTGTTGTTCCTCGATTTTGACTGCGGCAAATTAACTTTGGCAGCATCAGCATCAGAAGTTTCTTCACTTACTCTTCTGCTTGACGCAGTACATTTGGTAATACCGTGCATAGCACTTCCAAAATTCAGCACCATCAGAGCTAGGAGGTCTAGAAGAAAATCCCAGCATGAGCTCCAGAAATGAAACCAAAAGTCGCATTACTTTATTAAACTGCTCTTTGGAGGAGCAAACTTACCGCATGAGTACCAAATGGGTGTATACCAATCTTCAAGAACTTTTATATCAGAGTATTCAAACTCTAATTGTGGGACAATAGGTTGTCTACTTTCCAGCAGCCTCTCAGAGAAGTGACGTGACGGAAGTGATCACTCTCCATCTCAAGTATGACAACCCCATATCAGTAATATCAGGACCATCCAACTGCAAGATTTTCAACTTTGGAAGAGTTTTAATGGCTCGGAGAGCTTCATCTCCAAGACTTTTACAATCCCTGAGATCGAGAACTCTTAAATCCATATTTGACGCCAAATTTTTAACACCAAGATTTGTCAGAAGATTGCACCGTCTCAAGCTAACATGGGTCAAGGAGAGTGAAGTTGCACAGATGTCATGAAACACCAGATCTATTAATAAAGTGCCATGAGCAACCTTCAGCTTGCATAAGCTCGAACATGAATGCAAGATTGTTTTGAAACCTGCATCAGTAACCCGACAAAAGCCACCGAGATATATACTTTCCATGTTTGCACAGCTATCGGCCATCAGTAGGATCCCAAGATCATTAACCCGTTTAAAATAAGTAACAAGAAACTCCTGGCTCCTGACAAGTGAAAGATGCCTCAGTTTCCCATGCTGATTAATATGAGGAATAGTGCTTCTAGCTGTGTGCAACCGCTCAACAAGTCCTCAAGATCGAAAATATGAAGTGCTCGCCCTCTATTCTCAGCAACAGAACCCAAATAAAGAGGACATTTAGGTTCCTGCATTGCGATCCGTCCAAGGGTACCAAACGCAACTTGACCAATGTCTAGGTAAATTTCGAGTCAGTAGCGCAACAGGATTCCGGTGTCGTCGAACAGCATCGCGAATATGATCAATATGGATATTCCGGCCTACCCTCCTTCTCCAGAAAAATTCCGGTGTGTCGTCTCTTGCCCCGCCTCCTCGCTAGGTCTCTATAATAGCGTTGTAGAATATCATGGGGGTGCCACAGTCGTTCTCACGTATTGCATCGCCTTGGGTCAGGGATAGGGTCTGGGTACTTGTAGAGCATGTGCTCTACGTGGTCGAGATTGAGGGCCCAGGTCGACCTCTAGGTGTGGCCGATGAAACCAACTTGACACAGTAGGTTCGCCCCACTCTGTTTGATCCTAGCAGGGAAACCACTCAGGAGCGTCAAGGCCCATCTTGGCAAATCCTTCAAGCACAACAAACACGCTCTCGTTGTGGTCTATGGTAAGTATTCCTCAACGACATCCGCTCTACTCCTCCTCCCATCTCTTCTGCCAGTTTTCAGAGGAATCTCCGGGCCTCCTTGCGCAACGACCCCTCTCTAGCAGACAACCCACAAAATGTCTGAACCACCAACCACTCCCCTCGACCTGTTTTGTGCGAAAACTTTCCTTCAAAAGGAGGGGCCCCCCACTCTCTGGCCATGCGTCTCTTTCCCAGACCATCCCTCTCTCACTTTTTCTTTTCATCCCCTTTTCAAAACATGGCCATGTAGTCCCCCCCCCCCCCCCCCTACTTCAACTTTCGGTGCATTCTTCTCTTTATACTCATTTAAAACTTGCTACTCAGGACCCCTTCAGCCGAGCCTCTCCTTCTTCCGACAGCATGATGAAGTCCACCGAAAATATGCCCACTAGAGTCCGTCGGAGATGGGACGAATCAAAGTTCTGACCCCTTCCTCATTAGCCTGTTGTTCCTCTGTCACGACCTAAAAATTTCGATCGGTGAAAAATTTCCAGGTTAACGGATTATCATGTTAATTAGATTAACTAACCTAAAACGGACTCTCCCAAGCCCTACCGAATCGCAACTCGATTTTTTTTATCACATGATTTTAGAATTCGAAGTCGCCACTAATTTTTAAAAATGAAATACAATTTAAAAATTAGTGGCGACTTCGAATTCTAAAATCATGTGATAAAAAATCGAGTTGCGATTCGGTAGGGCTTGGGAGAGTCCGTTTTAGGTTAGTTAATCTAATTAACATGATAATCCGTTAACCTGGAAATTTTTCACCGTCGAAATTTTTAGGTCTGACAGAGGAACAACAGGCTAATGAGGAAGGGGTCAGAACTTGATTCGTCCCATCTCCGACGGACTCTAGTGGGCATATTTTCGGTGGACTTCATCATGCTGTCGGAAGAAGGAAGAGGCTCGGCTGAAGGGGTCCTGAGATAGCAAGTTTTAAATGAGTATAAAAGAGAAGAATGCACCGAAAGTTGAAGTAGGGGGGGGGGGGGGGGGACTACATGGCCATGTTGAAAAGGGGATGAAAAGAAAAAGTGAGAGAGGGATGGTCTGGGGAAGAGACGCATGGCCAGAGAGTGGGGGGCCCCTCCTTTTGAAGGAAAGTTTTCGCACAAACACAGGTCGAGGGGAGTGGTTGGTGGTTCAGACATTTTGTGGTTGTCTGCTAGAGAGGGGTCGTTGCGCAAGGAGGCCCGGAGATTCCTCTGAAACTGGCAGAAGAGGATGGGAGGAGGAGTAGAGCGGATGTCGTTGAGGAATACTTACCAGACCACAACGAGAGCGTGTTTGTTGTGCTTGAAGGATTTGCCAAGATGGGCATTGACGCTCCTGGAGTGTTGCCCTGTAGGATCAAACAGAGTGGGGCGAACCTACTGTGTCAAGTGGTTCATCGGCCACACCTAGAGGTCGACCTGGCCCTCAATCTCGACCACGTAGAGCACATGCTCTACAAGTACCCAGACCCTATCCCTGACCCAAAGGCGATGCAATACGTGAGGAACGACTGTGGCACCCCCATGATATTTACAACGACTATTATAGAGACCTAGCGAGGAGGCGGGGCAAGAGACGACACACCGGAATTTTTCTGGAGAAGGAGGGAGGCCGGAATATCCATATTGATCATATTCGCGATGCTGTTCGACGACACCGGAATCCTGTTGCGCTACTGACTCGAAATTTACCTAGACATTGGTCAAGTTGCGTTTGGTACCCTTGGACGGATCGCAATGCAGGAACCTTAAAGTCCTTTATTTGGGTTCTGTTGCTGAGAATAGAGGGCGAAGCACTTCATATTTTCGATCTTGAGGACTTGTTGAGCGGTTGCACACAGCTAGAAGCCTATTCCTCATATTAATCAGCATGGGAAACTGAGGCATCTTTCACTTGTCAGGAGCCAGGAGTTTCTTGTTACTTATTTTAAACGGGTTAATGATCTTGGGATCCTACTGATGGCCGATAGCTGTGCAAACATGGAAAGTATATATCTCGGTGGCTTTTGTCGGGTTACTGATGCAGGTTTCAAAACAATCTTGCATTCATGTTCGAGCTTATGCAAGCTGAAGGTTGCTCATGGCACTTTATTAATAGATCTGGTGTTTCATGACATCTGTGCAACTTCACTCTCCTTGACCCATGTTAGCTTGAGACGGTGCAATCTTCTGACAAATCTTGGTGTTAAAAATTTGGCGTCAAATATGGATTTAAGAGTTCTCGATCTCAGGGATTGTAAAAGTCTTGGAGATGAAGCTCTCCGAGCCATTAAAACTCTTCCAAAGTTGAAAATCTTGCAGTTGGATGGTCCTGATATTACTGATATGGGGTTGTCATACTTGAGATGGAGAGTGATCACTTCCGTCACGTCACTGTCTCTGAGAGGCTGCTGGAAGTAGACAACCTATTGTCCCACAATTAGAGTTTGAATACTCTGATATAAAAGTTCTTGAAGATTGGTATACACCCATTTGGTACTCATGCGGGTAGGTTTGCTCCTCCAAAGAGCATTTTAATAAAGTAATGCGACTTTGGGTTTCATTTCTGGAGCTATGCTGGGATTTTCTTCTAGACCTCCTAGCTCTGATGGTGCTGAAATTTTGGAAGTGCTATGCACGGTATTACCAAATGTACTGCGTCAAGCAGAAGAGTAAGTGAAGAAACTTCTGATGCTGATGCTGCCAAAGTTAATTTGCCGCGTCAAAATCGAGGAACAACACAGACGAGAATGCCTCGTCAGAACAAGCAAGTGCTGGCAAGGCCGCTTTGCTCGAGCAGACATTGCTAACACAGAGAAGAGAGCTCATGCTGCTGCTGCTGTTGGCAATCCAGGCTACAATACAGCTTATAATGTAGGGAGCACTGAAGAAACAGGGAAGCCTATTTACTTTTTTTTTTTTACACCATATAGAGCATGCTGCTATGACCATTGTCGATTGGTGGAGGGTTGCGATTGTGAATAATCAAGCCAAACAGCTCCTGCAGCCAAAGTTTATGAACAATTATCTTGGAATTGGGTGTGATGTGAAGGATGCCCTGGGCATTCATAATCTACGAGAGAAGAATCCAGATTTGTTCTACAGTCAGTTCATGAATAAAGTGCTTTATGCTCGAGAAGGTGCAAAAAGTATAATGGATAGAACTTTTGCTGATTTTCCTTGGCATGTTCGTGTGGAAGTAGATGGTCTTGAGATAGAGGTCCCTGAGGATGCTGAAGGTGTCCCTGTTGCAAACATTGGTAGCTACATGGGTAGTGTAGATCTATGGCAAAATGGGGACGACACCTACGATAATTTTGGTATACAATCAATGCACGACAAGATACTTGAAGTTGTTAGCATATCTGGGACATGGCATCCTGGGAAGCTTCAGGTGGGGCTTTTTCGTGCTTGAAGACTTGCTCAAAGGCGGTCTATTATGATACAACACTTTGCTGCGCTGCCTGTTCACGTTGATGGGGAGCCCTAGTATCAGCAACCATGTACAGTTTCCATATCACACCATAGCCAGATTGCCTGGGCCCTATCGGTGATCCATCCATGACGAGTCCCTGCGATCTTCGCCCGTAAATGCCATCTAGTACCGTCGCAAGGTACTCCCGCAGTCGTTGGACAGTCCCTGTTACGAGGCAATCTGAGCAGCCGCTAAGGTGAAGACCTCAATTCGCTGTATCATTAAAATAAAGAAAGCAAGTCTCCATGGTGCTTAGCAATCGAAACAGGGGACCTAGAGGTTCTCAAGCTCTTGTTGGAAGCGCCAAACTCGGACGAGGGCAAGGATCTGAGGATATTCGAGGTTCAAAAAGACATGGGCACGTCCCCTGTTCATGTTGCCGTTATGCACCGGAAGATGGATATGTTGATAAAGATGTGGAAAAAGAAGTCGTGGCTATTCCAATTAAGAGATAAGGGACATGGCGCTCCACTCCATTCACAACATACACAAGTTATCTCACTGGAGTCAAGTTCTCGATCGGGAAGTTCCTGACATTCGCCCTAGAGAAAGACAGCATGGACGAGAACCTGCCTATCCATGTGGCATGCACGAAGGATCACACGAGGATCGCTGAGGAGTTACTTTGACAATGGCCAATCCAACCGTGGACGTACGAGTAGGTCCAGTGGTGTAGCGGTATGACGCGGCAGCCGTGCGAGGTTGGAGATCAACGAAGACACGGCGATGATGGCTAGAGGTAAATTTGTTTCGCCTCCTTCTGTGTCATTTGCTTTCTCGTAAAAACCGTTGGGGATTTCGTGTTCATCCTAGTGGAGAAGACAATGTAGATGAAGAAGAAAGAAAAAAAAAATAATAATAATAATAATAATAATAATAATAATAATAGAAGAAAGGAAAATAGGTAGATCAGTTAGGCGGGTGGTCTGCTAGAATTTGGCTTATTTGAAGTTGGGCCGGACCGTGTGGTTAAATTGAAAGGGGCAGATGGGCTATTTGAGTGGGTCGTTATTGGAGAGTGGGCTGAAATAGTTTCATTGGGGCTTTTGGCAATTTGGGTTTCTTGCCCTTTTCGCTTAGATTTTCATTTGGGCTTTAAGTTCTTTCGTTTTTCGCTGTTGTAGAAGGGTTGGGCTTAGAAGCCTAGCCCAGATCACTATTTTCGAAATAATATTTTTTTAAAAAAAAATAAAAAAAAAAAAAATTCAAAAAAAAATCTAGAAAAATCCCAAAACTTAGGAAAACAGGCCATTTGACTGACCAATCCTACTTTTTGATAATTTCCCTTCTTAATCTTTTCAAAATGACGATTTTGCCCTTATGGGTAAATTGTCTTGAAAAATTCCAAAAAATCTAGAAAAATCCCAAAAATTAGGAAACGAGCCATTTCGACTGGTCAATTTTATTTTTGATGATTTCCCTTCCTCATCTTTTCAAAATGACGATTTTATTCCTCATAGGGAAATTGTCTCGAAAAATTCCAGAAAAATTAGAAATATCCCAAAATTAGAAAACGGACTATTTTGACGGGCAATCCTATCTTTGATAATTTCTCTTCATGATCTTTTCAAAATGATGATTTTGCCCATTACAGGCAAATTATTTTGAAAAATTTCAGAAAATTCAGAAAAATCCCAAAAAATAGGAAACGGGCCATTCGATTGGCGAATCCTATTTTTGATGATTCCTTTCCTAATCTTTTCAAAATGACGATTTTGCCCATTATAGGCAAATTGTCTTAAAAAATTCTAGAAAGTTCAGAAAAATCCCAAAAATTAGGAAACGGGCCTTTTGGACACTTATTTTGATGCTATTTATTTTTATAAAATCTCTAGAAAATCCATAAAAATCAGAAAATTAAAAATCAAAATTGGGAACTGGTTAGCCCTAGGGATCCATTTTGAGCATAATTTTTCTTATTTTTCAGTATTTTTTGCATTTTATTTTTTCAAAAATTCATAAATCTCAAAAAAATGAGAAATTGAAAAATCAACTTTGGAAGCCCTAGCCTAGCCTAAGGATCCAATTTTGAACAAAAATAATTTTCCTTATTTTTTTCATTTTTTAATTTTTTTAGAAAATAGAAAAATACAAAAAAAATCAATAAAAAATAGCATTTGAGGCCACAAAAAATACGAAAAAATAGTCAATATTTTCTATTAATTTTATCTTAATTTTGGCTGAGAGAAATTTTGGAAAAATTAATTTGGAAATATGATCTTCTTTGTAAATCACATTTTCAAATTAATTGAAAAAATTCTAGCAATTTCATTTAATCCCTTAATTTTCTATTTTTACATTTTTAGAGTCATGTCATCCCCTCTATTTTCTAAAATTAAAATCTAGTCCAAAAGTCCACTGAGTTGCTCAATTTCATTCAAAAGGACCAAAATGCAATTTCTGGTTTTTCAATTTAGTCCTTAAAAAATGCTTAAAATGAAATTAAAAAATTTTCTAGGTACTGAATTAAAAATCAAGCCCGTCACCCCCTAGTTTTTGGCCCCCTGAATCGATTGGTCACGTCAATTTTTGGCAAAAACGCCATCTATGGGTTGAATTTTGCAAATGGATCTCAGGTCAAATCTAGATTTTAGGGTTTTTATGCAAATATGCCCAAATTGTTGAAATAAAACCCTTTTCTTGATGAAGATCACCCCCCTGAGCTCAGTTTAACGTTAATTTCTGGAAATGGAGGCTGAATTAAGGTCAATTTTGAATTTTTCTCAGCCAAAATGGTCGGTCGGGTCGGGTTGACCCAACTCGGTCAAACCGTTGACCGAAGAACCAGACCCG
>JAGVVM010023121.1:0-14883 GCA_019149425.1 Psidium friedrichsthalianum | reverse complement strand
CTCAGACGAGGGCAAGGATCTGAGGATATTCGAGGTTCAAAAAGACATGGGCACGTCCCCTGTTCATGTTGCCGTTATGCACCGGAAGATGGATATGTTGATAAAGATGTGGAAAAAGAAGTCGTGGCTATTCCAATTAAGAGATAAGGGACATGGCGCTCCACTCCATTCACAACATACACAAGTTATCTCACTGGAGTCAAGTTCTCGATCGGGAAGTTCCTGACATTCGCCCTAGAGAAAGACAGCATGGACGAGAACCTGCCTATCCATGTGGCATGCACGAAGGATCACACGAGGATCGCTGAGGAGTTACTTTGACAATGGCCAATCCAACCGTGGACGTACGAGTAGGTCCAGTGGTGTAGCGGTATGACGCGGCAGCCGTGCGAGGTTGGAGATCAACGAAGACACGGCGATGATGGCTAGAGGTAAATTTGTTTCGCCTCCTTCTGTGTCATTTGCTTTCTCGTAAAAACCGTTGGGGATTTCCTGTTCATCCTAGTGGAGAAGATAATGTAGATGAAGAAGAAAGACAAAAAAAATATAATAATAATAATAATAATAATAATAGTAGAAGAAAGGAAAATAGGTAGATCAGTTAGGCGGGTGGTCTGCTAGAATTTGGCTTATTTGAAGTTGGGCCGGTCCGTGTGGTTAAATTGAAAGGGGCAGATGGGCTATTTGAGTGGGTCGTTGATTGGAGAGTGGGCTGAAATAGTTCATTGGGCCTTTTGGCAATTTGGGTTTCTTGCCCTTTTTGCTTAGATTTTCATTTGGGCTTTAAGTTCTTTCGTTTTTCGCTGTTGTAGAAGGGTTGGGCTTATAAGCTTAGCCCAGATCACTATTTCCGAAATAATATTTTTTTTAAAAAAAATAAAATAAAATTCAAAAATTCAAAAAAATCTAGAAAAATCCCAAAACTTAGAAAACGGGCCATTTTGACTGGCCAATCCTACTTTTGATAATTTCCTTTCTTAATCTTTTCAAAATGACGATTTTGCCCCTTATGGGTAAATTGTCTTGAAAACTTTCAAAAAAATCTAGAAAAATCCCAAAAATTAGGAAACGAGCCATTTCGACTGGTCAATTTTATTTTTGATGATTTCCCTTCCTCATCTTTTTAAAATGAAGATTTTATTCCTCATAGGCAAATTGTCTCGAAAAATTCCAGAAAAATTAGAAAATCCCAAAAATTAGGAAACGGACCATTTTGACTGGGCAATCCTATCTTTGATGATTTCTCTTCCATATCTTTTCAAAATGACGATTTTGCCCATTACAGGCAAATTATTTTGAAAAATTTCAGAAAATTCAGAAAAATCCCAAAAAATAGGAAACGGGCCATTTCGATTGGCGAATCCTATTTTTGATGATTTCCCTTCCTAATCTTTTCAAAATGACGATTTTGCCCATTATAGGCAAATTGTCTTAAAAAATTCTAGAAAATTCAGAAAAATCCCAAAATTAGGAAACGGGCCTGTTGACACTTGATTTTCAGCTATTTTATTTTTATAAAATCTCTAGAAAATCCATAAAAATTCAGAAAATTAAAAAATCAACTTTGGGGACCTTGGTCTAGCCTAGGGATCCAATTTTGAGCAAAAAATAATTTTTTCTTATTTTCAGTATTTTTTGCATTTTATTTTTCAAAAATTCATAAAAAAATCAAGAAAAAATGAGAAAATTGAAAAATCAACTTTGGAAGCCCTAGCCTAGCCTAAGGAACCAATTTTGAACAAAAAATAATTTTCCTTATTTTTTTCATTTTTTAATTTTTTTAGAAAATAGAAAAATACAAAAAAAATCAATAAAAAATAGCATTTGAGGCCACAAAAATACGAAAAAATAGTCAATATTTTTCTATTAATTTTATCTTAATTTTGGCTGAAGAAATTTTGGAAAAATTAATTTGGAAATATGATCTTCTTTGTAAATCACATTTTCAAATTAATTGAAAAAATTCTAGCAATTTCATTTTAATCCCTTAATTTTCTATTTTTACATTTTTAGAGTCATGTCATCCCCCTCTATTTTCTAAAATTAAAATCTAGTCCAAAAGTCCACTGAGTTGCTCAATTTCATTCAAAAGGACCAAAATGCAATTTCTGGGTTTTTCAATTTAGTCCTTAAAAATGCTTAAAATGAAATTAAAAAATTTTCTAGGTACTGAATTAAAAATCAAAGCCCGTCACCCCCTAGTTTTTGGCCCCCTGAATCGATTGGTCACGTCAATTTTTGCAAAAAACGCCATCTATGGGTTGAATTTTGCAAAATGGATCTCAGGTCAAATCTAGATTTTTAGGGTTTTTATGCAAATATGCCCAAATTGTTGAAATAAAACCCTTTTCTTGATGAAGATCACCCCCCTGAGCTCAGTTTTAACGTTAATTTCTGGAAATGGAGGCTGAATTAAGGTCAATTTTGAATTTTTCTAGCCAAAATGGGTCGGTCGGGTCGGGTTGACCCAACTCGGTCAACCCGTTGACCGAAGAACCAGACCCGCGTCTGGTTCTTCTTCTTCCTCATTTCACGCACGTTCCTAATGGAGAGGGAGGTAGATTCTGTTTGAAGAAAAAAACTGAATGCACGAGATATAAAAGGGGAGATTCCCCATTCGGTTGAAGGAGGGCACAACGAAGATCGAGAGAGAGAGAGAGAGAGAGGGAGAGGGAGAGAGAGAGAGAGAGAGAGCGAAAAGGAAAAAGTGGGGGAAATCACCATTAAAGCGCCGGCCGAAGCTTAGATCAAGTCTGATCTTCACGCTTCAGGTGGTTTGGAGCTCCAAGACCAAGTCCAAAGGCTTTCTACAACCTTAAGGAGCATCCAGACCATCTTCCCTTGAAGCTTCGTCAAGAAATCAAGTAAACTCCATTCGCGAAGCTCTGGAAAGTGCTCCAATGGCGTTTTGATGATTTGAGTACCATTTTCTTTGATTTTTGTTCGCATCAAGCCTTACGCACCTCCTGACCTCCATTGTATCATCCTTTTGCATTGAAATTGCGCGAAACCTCAATCGCGAGCTTGGAAAACCTGAGAGTCTCCCGCGAGCTCGCGGCTTTGATCTGAATCTTGTTGACTCCTATAGCGGGTTAGGTAAGTATCCTCACACTCCTTGGATGTTACTTGATAGTTTGAATGACTTGATTCATACTAGAAATGGCTAGGGCGAGTTTTGCCGAAGGTTAGCTCCGGTCAGAGGTGGTTCCATTCGATCCTGCTGTTGATTCGCTTTGTTACTAAGATATGTTGTGTGTTTAGTTCTGTAGATTTTGTTTAGGCTGAAATCAGGTAGTTTCAGAGGAGGTTTGACGCCGAAATAACCTTCCAGCGAGGCGCCGGCGATGGAACGCCGGCGCCGATCATCTTCTACGGCGAGCGTTTGACCGGGTCAACCTTTGTTGACCTGGTCAACGCCGACGTGGCGTCCAACGTGGCGAGCCACGTAGGCGCCACGTTGGCCAAGCCGTTGTAACAAATAAATAGACCAGATTTGACGGCTAGGGGGATGCCACGTGTCGAGATCGTGGTTTTTCTGAAAATAAAAAGCCTGGTTTCAATTTTATAATCATTTTATAAAATAAAAAAATAATGGACGGCTGAGATGTAGTCTTGGAAGTTGATCTGAGCCGTAGATATTGGCATTAGTAATAGACGGCTTGGATTCAGTCTTAGGAGTAATCTCGGCCGTAGATTTGGTAGTTAGTCTAGACGGCCGAGATAAAGCCATGTGGCAGAAATCTGGAATTTCTAAGAATAAAATAATGGACGGTCTTGATTTGGTGTTAGGATTTGATTAGGGCCGTAGGATCAACGTGAAATATGAGTGGTTGAGATGATGACGCGTGGCGAGTTGTAATCCGTCAGATTAAAAATAAGCAGGAGAATAAAGAAAATAGAATAAAAAGTTAAAAAAATCTTGAAAAATCAAAAAAATTTACCTAAACTACGTCGTTTTAGTATTAGGTTAGGTTAATGGGCTTTGGGCCGAGTCAATTTATTGGGCTGGGTCCATCTGACCCGGTCCGTATAACTAATAAAAAATATAGAAAATCCAGAAAATCAATAGTAAAATTAATAAAAAAAAATTCAAAAAAATAGAAAATCATTAAAAATCAAAACTGAGTCGTCTTCGTCTCGGGTCTTATGTTTGGGGCCTTCGAGTCGGATGGGCCGGGTTGACCCGACCCGGTCCGGAAATTAGAAAATATTAAAATAATAATAATAATAATAATAAAATAAATAAAAAATATGATAAAAATATAATAATAAAACAATAATAGAAAAAAATATAATAAGATATTAAAAAAATAATAAATAATAATAAATAATAATAAATAATAAATAATAAATAATAAATGAAAATAAAAACCAAAAAATATAGAGAATAATAAATAATAATAAATAAAATAAATAAATATTAATAAATATTAATAAATAAGTCCCCGAACCCAAAATCTCTGGTTTTCGCAGAATCGAACGATACCTCCCAATCGCTCGATAGGGTTTTCAGTCATACCCTCCAAAGAATGACTGGTGGCGACTCCAAATGCACGTACACCGATGCACATGTCATCCGACCACACTAAGGTCGATCTCGATTCTAAATTTCTTGACGCGATTTGGTATGGGCCCGAGAGGGCCCGAGCTAAGCCCATATTTCTCAAAAAATGGGCCTAGCAATCCATTAATCCTCACCCCCCTCCGGGAGAGGGTCGCGACAGACTGGCGACTCCGCTGGGGACTTGGTTCTAACCCATTAGAGAACTTGAGCCGATTAAAAGGTTGAGTGTTTTCTAACATATTTTCCTGCAGGCGCTCTTGAAGGTCAGGTAAGTCCACTAACCTAAACGTGCTAAATGTTTTTGCAAATGGGAGAAATAAGGGATGGAGTGATTGCTGACATTGTTTTCTGCAGGTTGGAGTTTCGGAATGTATGATTATGAATGTAATTATAGAAGCGGTGTTTTGGTATAAACTGCTGTGCATGTCTTGCATATCTGGCGATCACGACACTTCGCACACACCCGCGGTCAAACCCTGACTGCAACCACCCCTTTAGGATTACCCTAAATAGGGAAAGGGTGCGAAAGGATCTTGTGTTTGATGGCACTTGAGACTCTCGTATTCGTTCCCGCTCATTATCCTGATTGGCGATCTCTAACCTTCTTGAGCGGGTGCTCTTGGGGGAAAATCTGCTTCATCTGGATTGTGGGAACCTTGGCCATAGGTTCCATACCCACGCGTTTGATTTTTAGAGTCCAACCCTCACTTGTCTCATGCGCATGTCTGTGAATGGTTGATATACCTAAAAAAAAAAAGAGAAAAGAAGAAGAAAAGGGTTTGGTTGGTAAGACCTTCTCACCTTTGACTTGTAATTCATTTTCATATACTACATGCCATGCATATCATACATCATCTTATAAGGAAATCATCGTCTAAGTGATTGGTTTGAAAGCCATTTCTAGGGCAGAAGGATGGTTTCCCCAAATCAGTCAGTAGTTCCCTAAGTATTCACGAGAGAGCAAAGGGAACATTTCATGCCACGACATCAACATGGAGTCATCTGAAGCACGTTAATCTGTCTGTAGGAAGGAACTCCAAGATGGATGGATACATATGCCAGCTTGAAGAAACCCAATTTCAACTAAACGACTTATGATCTGATTTGGGGCATCTTTAGAGTTTATTACACCCATTTATCGTAGATTTCATTTCTGAACTTTTTACTCCGAAATTTCTCATGTGAAAATCATTTTTACCTCATCCCATTAGATTTGATGTACTAGGGATCTTTTGAGATGTATCTACACTATTCTGACTACACTAGAGATTTTAGTAGATGGGTGTAATAGTGGCTTTCATTCTAATCACTTGAATGATCCCAATCAATTGCATAATTCCCTTTGAAAGAAATCTAGTTTAAAACTCTTTATTGGACCTCTTTCGGTCAAATAAGAGTGTTTAATCCTTATTTTATCAAAAGGAGATATGAAATTGAATGGCTCATGCATATATCATCGCATTTTGCATGACTAACTTCTCTATGTAATCCATGATAACTAGTCAAAGTCGTTCATGCTTCCTAACTTCAAGAAAATATGGGACACTCGAATTGTTCCCGTTTCTGGTAAACGGTTTTAATTTGGATGTCCTATAGTTTATTGAATTTAGGACACATTGAAATTGCACTTTGCATTTACTTTTTAACCATTCTATTAATTTTTGAAATTGATCAAAAGCAGTTATCATGGATTACATTCCTTTCAATGGTATGCTCTCTTATGAAAAATATTGATAAAAGCTTTCCATGCAAGATTGAGACTTGCGTAAAGATTCTTATCCTCATTAATCATAATATGGCATAAAATTGAAAGGATTTATGCTTTTTTTTTCTGTTTTTCCATTCTAATACATCTATTTCGTCTAAAAAAAGTAGGTAATAACAATGGCGGAGGAAAATCTCACAACCCGCTCAGGAGTACACATGGAAGATAATGACATGGATGCACGACTTACTAAGCTAGAGGATCAAGTGGCCCAGATTTTCACTATACTCTCAAAGCTTTCAACAGAAGATAAAGCTCTCACTCTATCGTATGCTGTGGAAAGCCCTGCGGTCACACCTATCGGATCACAAGTTGTCAATACCAAAGAGGATGAAGTGACGGAAGAAATCCTTTTAGTCCCACGCTCTAGTTTAATGAAAAAATCTAATTGCTCAATGGAAGGAGGAAGCCATGCAAATTTAACCAAGGCCAAAATTCATCTAGATGTTCCCCAAAAGGACGACACATTTTTTCCTCACTTTGTAGGGAAAGCTCCTGATATCTTTCAAAGGCCAGAATTTTCCAAGAAGTACAATGGCATTGGATGTCCGAAAACTCATATCAATCACTTTGTGGAAAAGATGAATGAATATGTCGACGACGATTCACTCTTGATCTAGAATTTTCGATATACTTTGGTTGGTCCTGCGCTATCATGGTTTATGGCGCTTGATATTAGAGGTATCGAAGAATGGGACGATCTTGCTGACCAATTTCTACAATAATATAGATACAACATGAAGACTATCCCCACTAGAATGGATTTAAAACATATGGAAATGAGGAGGAACGAATGTTTTAGATCATTCGCTCGAAGATGGAGGGCAAAAGCTGCTCAAGTTCAACCCCCATTAGATGAGGATGAGTTGATAGGATACTTTCTGACAGCCCTTCCATACAAGTTCTTTGAGCGGCTGCATACATGTGGTTGTCAATCATTTTCTCATTTGGTCGACATTGGTGAAAGGGTAGAATGGGCCATGCGAAATGACAAGTCCAGAAATAAGAAAAACTATGGGGAATACCCTCAAGTCAGCAAAGGGCCGTCTGATGAAGCGAAGCCCACGTATCAAGGAATGTCAGCTATGAATCGAACTCCCAAGAGCAAGTCAGGATATCAATTACATGTTTCCACTTCTCTCCAGGGGCAATATGGGCCTAAGGTGGAAAAATCTCGAAAGTTTAACCAAGTGAAGAAGCTTCCGCCTAAGCAATTCACTCCACTTCCGTATCCTTACTCAAAGCTACTTCCAATGTTATTAGAGAGTGGGTTAGTTGCGAAGGAGCCGCCAAGGAAGAATCCTCCAAAAAATTTCTCCGGCTATGACA
The DNA here is from genome assembly GCA_019149425.1 of Psidium friedrichsthalianum. Classification (NCBI taxonomy): domain Eukaryota; kingdom Viridiplantae; phylum Streptophyta; class Magnoliopsida; order Myrtales; family Myrtaceae; genus Psidium; species Psidium friedrichsthalianum. The sequence continues at coordinate 7,225 of JAGVVM010023121.1, read as the reverse complement.
AGACTAGGGCATGTGCTTATCATATGGGTGAAATGGGGCATAACGTCGATAATTGCTTGGTTCTCAAGCATAAAGTTCAAGCCCTCATAAATAGTGAGATCCTCAAGCTGGATGACCTGAAGTTGGAAATACTACATAGCCACTCACTTGAGCATCAAGGAGTAATCCTCATAGATGGCAATGAGGAAGATAAAAATTGGATTTCTTAACCGACACCCCTGAATCACGAGGACGTTTCAATCATTACATCATCATATCTCAAATGAATTCATGGAAGAAAGAGATTTGTTGATATAAGGAGAATACCATGCCAGTATATGAAGAAGCCGGGTCATTTACAGCCGGTTTGAATTTTGCAAGATAAAGCATGTCAATGCTAATTGCTTGTATCGTGTCATTTCCATTTAGTCTTTCAATTCATATTGTAAGTAGAACTTAATAACGCCTTGGATCTTGAGCCGTTGGTCCAAGGTAGTCTCCTTTGTAAAAGGGCCTTATCATTTCATTCTAGTAAATATACATGCACGTTTTATTAAGGACATGCGGGAATATTCCAAACCGGCCCAGTGATGACACATGTCTTTGATTTTCGAAGATTTGAGGCCCAGGTTCCTGCATGTTTCCTAATTTTCAAATGAATTTTACAGGAACGAGGATGTCCGATGATATGAGGATTAGTTCCCCTCCCATTTCTTAATCTTTCGGTTGTAAACGTCTTTTAAAAGAATTTTTCAAAATATTCATGCATGAACTTTGATACTGCTCACACATTGATTTGTGCAGATGTCCCTAGGAATGGTGCTCCAAAAAGGTAAATGTGATCGTTCTAATGGGAACATCTCATATATAGTCTAACACGTCAATACATTCCTCTTGACTTAGATTGAAGATGGCCAACCACTCAAGATGATGAAAAAATGATGATCAAAGATGAATAAAGAGAGTTCACTTAAAGCAAGTCTCCCTAATTCTACCAAAGAAGCATATTGGGGCAATGAATGAGGGGAGCCATCCAAGTGCGTTTGCATGGCCAACCAAGAAAAGAATGAGACCGAGTCGTCATTTTCGGTGAAGAGACGTATTGTTCCTAAGTAACTTTCGATCAGTCATGAAAATACTACTGCTTGTCCTTTTCTTCTTCACAGGCGACAAATGGAAGTAAAAGCACTTGGAGAACAATACTACCAAATGACAAAACAGGGAGTATACCTCTTACTTCGTCTTAAACATGCATTTAAAATAAATAGGTTCAAGAGCATCTTAATGGCTCACATAAAGGCAAAGTCTTTCATGAATCCTCAATGCACATTCAATCGACATTTGAATCCTTCCAAGTTTCTTATCGATTGGAAATCCCTTTAAAAAGAACATTTGAAAGAAAAAGAGGTGGAAGCTTTAAAATTTCGAAAATTATCATATGCATTAAAGAAGCGTTTTTTCCATGAATAAAGTGAGAATCATCCTTTCATTGCATACACGACCCATTTTTAAAATCACTTGCATCATGCATATTGTGTATACATCCTTTATATGGATGCTTTTTTTAAGGCGCCTAAAGGCCAGGACAGAGGAGCATGGATAAAAATTATATAGTATCGATTCTAACTGTCTACTCCTTACGCCATTCTGACATGATTTGTCCTTTCTTTGATAGGGAAACATCAAACACTTGATGGAAAATGTGATTGGGAAAGTCGTCTAATCATCACACAATAGATTCCTAAATTATTTTCAAAAAAATAACACAATGATTCCTAAATTATTTTCGAAAAAATACATGATTACATAAGTGTGAGCTATTTTCACTTTTGAGGAAACTGACACAAATTCAAATGAAGGTAAGGCGGTATCGCTCCAAATATTTCGTTACCTGAAAGATCTTTAATTGACACATCTCTCTTCGTTCTTACAGGGTTATCAAGCCATCAAGGAGCAGAACATTTCGAAAAAAACTACAACTCATGAAGATAAAACAGTTGATAACTCGAGTAGTTAAGATAAAGGGTGAGATTAAGAAAAGGAGTTTATTTGAGAATAAGTCCCTCTTTACCACAAACAAAATCGATTCGGAACATACCTCTCTTCCATCACTGAAGAACGTATCAAGGAAAAGCCATAAGAGCCTCGAGTAGTGAATAACAAGACACATCTTACTGAGGGCAAGACACTTGCAAAAAGCAAAAAGTGAAGAAAAAGCTCGAATAATAGATATCCCGCAGTGTATAGGGAATTACAAGAAGTGTGGAAATATACTAAGCTACTTGACTGGGGCAAGTATCATCTAACCAGGGTAAGTGCCACCTGACTGGGGCAAATGGTTCGTCGATGTGATCAAAGATTTATTAGCAGACGACACCTTTCAACTCAATGAAAGAGGTTCAGAGTGAAATTTTAAAGTTGTCAAATGTCAAGAACTTTAACAAACACATCTAAAAGGATCCACAACCATCAAGCAAACATAAATCATGCCTGTGAGAGCTTGGGATGAAAAGCCATGGACAACACTCGACATAACTTGATGAAGGGATCTTTCGAGGCAAGCCTACAAGGAAAATCCATCACCAAATGGATAAATAAGTATCTCTTTCCCGAAAATTCGAAGAGATTCGGTGGTTATAGAACAACTAACAATCCTATCTTGTTGAAAAAATTGCAGCTTTTCATAACCTATGCATTCTCTCTTTAGATTGGAGTGCATAATCAAGGGGAAGATGTATTGTTCCAATTTATCTCGAATTTGAGAACATATATTGACCTATTTTCTTTAATCTCTAAAGGAAATGTCATCTTGGCGTTCAAGCTAGATGTCAGGTTACTGCAATCTATACATTGGGATTTTGATAGGATGCGCAGTCAAGAGTAAAGCGGTATTGTTTCAATTTATTCTAGATGTGAAATATATGCTAACTCCTCATTTTAACCTTAACAAGGACTCAATACCACAATGGAGAGGTTACAGATTCCTACAATTTATGCGACTGTATTCGGATTGGAACGCATAGTCAAGGGTGAAGTTGTATTGTTCCAATTTGCCTCAAAATTTAAGACATACACTAATACACTCCCTTTTACTTTTACAGGGATCCTCCGTCACGGTGGGCAGGTAAGTATCCCTTTCCTAATGTTCTAAAATTTTCAAAAATCGTGTCATTTGAATTCCAATGATTAGAAAATTCACAAAATCAAGAACGTTTTCAAACAATGTTCAAACGTTCAATAAGCCCACGTCTTGAAGAAAATATCCGGCTTAGAGCCTCATTCGCATTATTATTCAAAAAGTTTTGAAGTTATCCAATCATGTTTGAAACATACATCATGCATCATAATCCCCTATGGAGATTGAATTTTGATGAAATTCAAATGAATTTCCAAATAAGGGCGTTTAAGATTTATCAATTGGAGTACCTCAAATGATGAAAGGCAAACCATACCCAAACACGTCTCTACACACACTTGAGTTTGTCAATGGAGACCTTTACTTAGGGACGTAGGATTTATTCGCAGTGATTACATGGATTGAGATGACGAGAGGCAATTATTTCTCCATCCTAAACACTACAGGTAACCATTGACAAACCCTTTGAACGACGGTTTCATTTCTTTACCCCTATCAAAGAACCACCCCACATCGGGGCCAAACGAAGATTGTTCCAGCAACAGTACGAGGTAAAGGGTTAGAAATTCTCTTGCTTGGACTAATATCAATCTTCGGGTGTGTTTTTGCATTTAATCTCATATGGTAATTCAAGTGCCTTAAAATGACAAAAAGCATTCATTTCTCTATCCTACACACTTTCATTCTTTGCATGCCCAATTGAGCCTGTATATTCGTTTCCTCAAACCCCGTTGGTGATCACTATCTATGCCAAGATGAAGACGACACCATCTCAAAGCAGAGGAACTCAGAAGAATCGACTCTACGTAGAATTCATGAATTGACTTTTCAAATGCACTAGATTTTCATTCGCATACGTTTTGTCATAATTTTTCAAAAACTCTTTTGTCAAAAAAAAAGAGAGAAAAGAGAAAAGAGTAAAAGGCGGGACCTAATTAAAAAAAAGAGAAGAAGAAGAACAGAAAAAGCTAAATCCCGAGCATAAAAAAAGCAAAGCGCCAATCAAAAGCAAGGCCAATGCCCATTTTTATCCTTGTCATTTGCGAATACCTCCAAAATTTCGTATGTACGCTTTGTAGACTCAGTTAAAAATGTCTGCACGTTGTTTCTCTTATAAATTCCCAATGGGATCTGGTTGTAAAAGAAAATTCTCCGTAGGGATCAAGTTGCGAAATATATCCCTCCTCAAGCAACGGCATCAGGTAGAAGTTCGCACTATCCTCATTCAACGATGGTGTCCCTAGAAGACTATCCCAGAAGACTAACATGGGTGACAAATTTGCAGTGATCATCAATATCAAACCCTCCTCATATATTCTTTTGGCCAAAATAAGCTTCTTCTCCCTTAATCCCCAATCTTAACCTACGTTATAATCCATAAAAGTCTTTTCAGATTATGGCACTTGATTTAACGTAGAGTTTAATGATTTTAAGCATCGCTCGAAGAAGTACGAGTAAGATTATTTCTCTATCATTTTACAAGGTTCTTGACTTGTAAACCCGGAGCAGATGATGAAGATTTTTCGTTCATTAGCTTTGACTCATTATGAGTCCCATTGCAAACCTTTAACCAAGCCCAACATTACGGTCCTCTGAAAGACCTCTCAGATCAATCAAATTGTATGCGCCGCGAATAATTTCGAAACCCTAGGCATATGTTCGAGAGAACTTCGAGTACTCCTGAATAGAAATCAAAACCTTCTTTGGAGAAATAGTGAGAAGCCTTCTTTGATGAGCGTACTTCAATTGATGTCTTAAGCAAATTCTTTGATAATTTCAGTTCATTTGATTCAAAACCTTCCTCATAAGGAATTTTGATCATGCTTGATATGTGACAAGATGCTTTGGATAACCTCTGACATCACTTTACATTTTTGTTGAAAAAAAAAATTTCTGCATGACACATAGATGATAATCATAAGAGCATAACTCATTAAAAAAAAACTTGGAACATGCGAAATATCATAAATCTTCTTACTCTTTCCTCTCCAGTATGACAATTCGAGTTTGAACTTTTGCAGGCTTTCTGGGTTTCACCCAGATCTCAGAATGGCACCCTCCTTGGTAAGACAATTTAGATCAATGTTTCCATATGATTCTTGATTTCATAATCTCAAATAATATCAAAACAAAATTTCCACATTCGAAGTCTTTTTCAAAGTCTAAACACCCCTCTGATTCGCGAAAGCGTATCACGGGTCTCCTTTTTAAAAGAATCACAAAGAGGCATCTAAAGGCATAGTTCGAGCTCGGAGCTGAACAGTTCACGATTCGTCGTTCTAAAAGCATGATGACTTTGATAAATCTTTCTGTAAGTGTTCACAGGTTAGTAGCCGCGGAGCTGTCATCCTCCGGACTGGATCGCCAACTCTTCAGCTTCAGAAGATTTAGTTTCCCCCCCAAACCCTCCATGATAAGGACACGCTTCTAAGGTATCTCGAAGCACAGTTTCGTGTCGGAACTCAAAGCGCTCGCAACTCGCCGCTCAAGATACGGTGACCGCTTTTTCCGCGAGTGTGCGTCGATTAGTAGCCTCGGAGCTTTCACCCTCCGGAATGGATAACAGCCGGTAGCCTCGGAAAAGATTTAGTTTTTCCCCAAACCCTCCATGATAGGGATACACCTCTAAGGTATCTCGAAGCACAGTTCGTGTCGGAGCCCAAGCGCTCCCAACTCGCCGCTTAGAGATACGGTGACCGCCTTTTCAGTGAGTGTGCGTTGTCGCGACCCTCCCGAGATTTCCGGATCCCGAGGGAGCTAATGGATTGCTAGGCCCATTTGAATATCTGGGCTCAACTCGGACCCTCCCAGGCCCATACCAAATCGCGTCAGGGAGATTTAAATCGAGATCGACCTTAGTGCGGTCGGGTGACATATGGATAGTGTGCATGCCATTGGAGTCGCCATCAGTCATTGTTGGAGGGTATGACCGAAAAACCCTATCGAACGATTGGGAGATATCGTTCGATCCTACGAAAACCATAGATCTAGATTCGGGGACTTAGTTACGCCAATATTGCTATTGACGGACGCCCTTTCGGTACAAAGTTGAGTGATTTCCTAATTAAGAAATTCATACAGGCGGGATTAGGTGAGGTAGGTTCTAAGAATCTAAAGGGGTTCACGCCAGTGGGAGTATCTATCCTATCAATCACAATCATAAAATGAAAGCGCAATCAGGAAATCAACATGTAGATAACACACATCAAGTCAAGTCAAGGCGGGCCTAGGGGGGTCTCAGAAACCTAGGGAAATGCCAACGAAGTTAGGGGGTGATTTGGAAAAATTTGGGTCAAATTGATCAGAGGGGCAAAATGGTCATTCCTAGGGCTCGGGAGGTCAAAAGTGCAAAAATGGGCCAAACTAGTTAGGTATGGTTTTTCCTTGACTTTTAGAATTTTTTGAAATTTTCTTGAAATTTCTGAATTTTTTATTTTTGTTTAAAATTTTTTGTGACTTTCTATTTTTTGAGGATTTTCCTGGATTTTTTCCGCAGTTTTTTTTTTAATTTTTCCATGTTTTGGAAATTTTTTATTTTTTTTTTTTAGAATTTTTTTAAGTTTTCTGGAATTTTTCTATTTTTAGGACATTTTCTAGGTTTCTTGATTTTTTAATTATTTTTTTTCTAGGATTTTCTAAGATTTTGTGATTTTTGAGGATTTTTCTATTTTTGATTCTTTGGATTTTTGTCTTATTTTTGACTTTCCTATATTTTTTGCATCTTCCAAGATTTTTCTAAAAGGTTTTGGCATATTTTTTTTCGGATTTTTTTGGATTTTATTGGAGATTTTTTATATTTTCTGAAATCTTTTATGATTTTTTTTATTATTTTATTTTCCTATTTTCCCACTATTCCTAATTTTATAATTTTTTTAAGATTTTCCTAATTTTTTTTTTATGATTTTTCCTATTTTTGTTTTATTTATTAAAATTTTCCTTCGATTTTTATTTAATTTTTATTGTTATCATTATTTTTTATTTTCTTATTTTTATTTTTTATTTCCCGGACCGGGTCGGGTTGACCCGGCCCGCTTGACTCGAAAACCCGAACCTCCTAGACCAAAACGGCACCGTAGCGATTTTTACTGATTTCCTATTCTTTTATAATTT
>JAGVVM010023119.1:0-13048 GCA_019149425.1 Psidium friedrichsthalianum | reverse complement strand
GGTGATGCCTCCCCGCCACTAGGACTGCAAAAATAAATGACTGTGGCGACTCCGTTGGCATGCACACTATTCACATGTCACATGACCACACCAAGGTCGATCTCGATTTAAATACCCCCTGACGCGATTTGGTCTGGGCCTGGGAGGCCCGAGCTGAGCCCAAATACCCAATGCGGCCTAGCAATCCATTAGCTCCCTCGGGATTCCGGAAAATCTCGGGAGGGTCGCGACAGACTGGCGACTCCACTGGGGACTTAGTTTAACCCATTAGAGGACTTGAGCCGATTAAAGGTTGGGGTGCTTTCTAACATTGTTTTTCTGCAGCGCTCATGAAGGTGAGGTAAGTCCACTAACAATGTGTTAAATGTTTCTTGCAGATGGGAGTTATAAGGGGAGGAGTGATTGCTAACGTGTTTCATGCAGGATTGGAGTTTTGGATGTTTGTTTATTTCTTGCAAATTTGAAGCGGCTGTTTGATATAACTTGCTGTGCTGCCCTGCATACCTTGAGGATCACGACACATGCACACACAATGAGCATAACCCAAGCCGCGAAAACACTCTTTTAGGTCGCCTTAGATAGGGATCGGTATGCAAAGCTCTAGCGTTGATTGCGCCTGGGTGGACATATTCGATCCCGCCGCTGTCTGGATTAATGATTCTTCCACTTGACGTTCGATTGCGCTTGTGGGCAAACTCGTTGAATCAGACAGTGGGAGCCTTTTAGGTCCATACCCTGTCCCTGCTTTTATTTTTTAGAGTCAATTCCTCACTTGTCTCATGCGCATGTGAATTGGTCGGTTGGTATACTAAAACCAAAACTCAAAATGGTCTGGTTGTAAGGCTTTCTCATTTTCACCTTATAATTCATTTAATTTCGTATATCATGCATTCCATACCATCATCTCGTACATCATCTCATGAGCGAGTTTGTCATCCTGATGATTGGTCTGAAAGCCACTTTAGGATAGAAAGTTAATTTTTCATACAACATTAAATTTTGGATGTTGTATTCCGCATCTCTCGTTCCCTTTAGAAAACTAATGTATAGGGATCTTTTGAGATGTATTCGGTATTTCCACCTTTTTTTAGGGCAAGGCTTTCATTCCAATCATTGAGAGATCCTAGCCAATTGCATAATTTCTCTGGGAGAAATCTGGATTAAAACCCTTTGAACCGACTCTTTTGGTCAAATAGGAACACTTTAATCCTTATTTCACCAAAAGAAAATATGAAATTGGGCTAGTGCATTTGCATTGCATCTTCATTATAACCCGTGGTAATTAATTTTAGCACATCCTGCATATTCATGATAGATGGGGAAGTGGATATTAAGATCATCCCAGTCCCACGTAAGGAGCTGACAGCATGGTGGAGTCGTCCTCAACCCGGATAACCGAGCCTATGTGAAGAACGCCTGGGACGCTTAGTGGATCTCATCAAAGTCAAATATCAGCCCACCCTCATTAAGCCTTGGGCAAGGTTTGGGATCCAGAGACCGTGACTTTCAACATTCGAGGAATAGAGATCCGCACTACCCTGGAAGAGTATACAGCGATCATCGGACTGGAATTTGACGATCACATGTGCAGCGGTATTGGGGAAGATTCCACCCTAGCCATGTTCAAATCCTGCGCCTCAAGACACAGAAATCGAAAAAGTCTTAAATCCAACTCCGCAGGTTCACCCTCTCATTCCTATATAACAACTACTCTCCCTCCCGGTCGAAGCCGTTTAACCGGCTAGAGTATTCATCCTTGCCTTTTTCGCTTTCGTCCTGTTCCCCACCTCCAAACCACTTTCGATCCTTCCATGATCCACATTGTCAAGCAAGCCTGTTACCGCTGGAATTACTCCTACATGATTTCTGGCCGAAACCTTTCCCCTAAACCGCTTTAGCCCACCCAAAGGGTCATCCAAGCATCCAATGGTCTTCTTTTACGTGGGTTCACCTCGCACGTCAAAAACCCTTAACCTCCGCGTCGGATGCTACGAAATCAGCCAACATATCCACCCATGGTTCTTCCTGAAATGTCAGTCCGCCAGTTCAAGAAGGCTTGTCTCTCAAGGATGGAAGAAAAAACTAGAAGACCTAGAGCCGAAACAACTTCGCTGGGCTTGACCTGGCCTAGAATCCTAGAAGCCCGCATCGCAGGAGTAAGATGGAAACCCTATCCCTTTACGGGCAATGTACAGGTGGAAGCCCTTGCCTAGTGGTTAGCACTGAGCGGGGGTCGTCAGCCAATGCCGCTATTGGCGAGGACTCGCAACCCTTGCCTAGTGCCGGTGAGAACTTGCAAGGCCTCGCCCAACGGCTAGCGAGGGCTCACATGCCCTTACTCGATGGTTGGCAGGGGTCATTGAGCGTCGGTTGGCCCTTGTTGACACTTGATTTTTGGCCAATTTTATTTTCAAAAATTCATAAAAATCCATAAAAATTCAGAAAATTGAAAAATCAACTTTGGGGACCTTGGCATGACATAGGGAACCAATTTTGAGCAAAAAATAATTTTCCATATTTTTCTGCGTTTTATTTTAAAAAATTAATAAAAAATTAATAAAAAATGAGAAAATTGAAAAATCAACTTTGGGGACCTTGGCATGGCCTAGAGAACCAATTTTGGGAAAAAAAATAATTTTTCATATTTTTTGCATTTTTCTATATCTTATTTTCAAAATTCATAAAAAATAAATAAAAATTGAGAAAATTACAAAATCAACTTTGGAAACCTTGGCCAAGCCTAGGGAACCAATTTTGAACAAAAAATAATTTTCCTTATTTTTGGCTTTTAATGTTTTTCAGAAATTAGGAAAATAATAGAAAATCAATAAAAAATAGTATTTGAGACCAGAAAATTACGAAAAAATAGTCAATGTTTTTAATTTAATTTTCCCTTCATTTTTTATGAATAAATTTTGAAAAATTAGGTCTAGAATTTAGGGTTTCTTTGTTAATTTTGATTTGTAGAATATTTAAATAATTCTAGAAATTCCATTTTAGCCCTTTAATTTTCCAAAGTTTCATTTTAGAGTCGTGTCATCCTCCTCTATTTTTCAAAATTAAAATCCGGTCCAAAAGCCCTCAGAATTGCCCAATTTGGCTAAAAAGGACCAAAATGCAATTTTCGATTTTTCAAATTAGTCCCTAAAAACACTTAAGATGCAATTAAAAATTTTCCAGGGACTGAATTGAAAATCAGGACACGTCACCCCCTAGATTTTGACCTTCCGAATCCAATGGTGGCAACAATTTTTGTAAAAAAGGGCATTAAGACTTTGGATTTTGCAAAATAAGTCCTCGGGTCAAATTTTAAAATTGGGTTTTTATGTCAATTCCTAAGATTCATGACATGAAAACTCACTTTTCCAATGTATTTCGTGTCATAGAATCCAATTTTTGGGTTTAATTGAAAAAATTGTGAATTTAGACGGCCCGATTTGAGAAAAATATGTGATTTGGGTCAGTCGGGTCGGACTAGATCCGACCCGACCCGACCCAAATAGTCACCTTCTTCCCCAAGAACCTTCGCGCGCCTTGATTTGAAGGGGAGAGAAGTTTGTTAAATTTACAGGGATTCTCGGCACAAATCAAAGGAAAAATCTCCGTTCCGTTGATGGGATTCCTGAGCAGAGATTCTCGGCAAGAGACGTGTATAAAATAGGAGGTCTTTCCTGGTTCGGGGACCTTTTTTTTGGGAGTTCAGGGGGAGATTCGGAGACTCGTCGGCCATTGATGCACCTGAGCCCGAGAGTTTCAAGTTTGAAAAACAGGTCGATTTAGGTCAAATCAGGTTCGATCGACCAATCCCAAAGCTTCGTGGAGCACTGAGGATCATCTGGAGTCAAGTAGCGAAGCTCCAGAACTCATAAACAGGTGGGTGCCATGGCTGAGCTCACAGAGCTTCGTTAATGGCGGATTCTGTTCTTATTGTTCATCCTCTGAAGTTCTTGGTTTCCCACGTTCCTTTGCTCATGCTGGTCTCGCCTATGTGTCTTTTCCACATTTTGCTGCATGAAACCTCGAGTTCACCCCCCCCAAAAATCTCTCGTTCTGTCTCGAGTTCGCGAGCGCGTCCCGCGTGAAGCCGAGCTCATTCGGATGCAGGTAAGTTCCCTAAAATCTCCCTTTGGTGTTGTCCGATGATTCAAGTGAAGTTTCGAATGCGAATAATGTGAGTTTAAAGGTCGCCGGAATCTAATTCACGGTCGACTCGGGTTTGTGACAATTCAGGGGATTTTCGCCACGAATTTGTGGAATAATTTATGTCTGTGGGTGTATATCAAGATTAGATTAAAATCGGGAGGATTAAGTGGTCATTAGCCCCGTTTTCGCGTCTTTTCCGGCAGGTCTCGCCGGAGAAGACGATGAACAGGGCCATCGGTGGCACTGTTCATCGCTTTCTCCGGTGAACGTCACTTTGCAGCTTAGAGAGTAGAAACTTGATCCAAGGGATAGGATCATGCCACGTGTCCAGATCTTGTTTTTTTGAAGATAAAAATCATTGATTTAATCTCTCAAATCGGACGGTCACGATTGAACCTGGAGCCGATCTTGACCGTAGGACTATCATGAGAGATGAGTGGCCAGAATAAAGCCACGTGGCAAATCCTTAGCCGTAGGATTAGCAAATAGGCGGAAAATAAAAAATAAGAATAAAAATCCGAAAAAAATCTGAAAATTCAAAAAAATTTTCCTAATAACTATGTCGTTTTTGTCATTAATGGGTCTTGGGCCGGTTTGGGCTCAGTGGGCCGGGTCCATCCGACCCGGTCCGCATAATAATTAACAAATAAATAAAAATAATAAAATATGGTAAATATTCAGAAAATTAAATAAAAAGTATATAAAAAGAGAAAATTAGTAAAAATAGAAACGGCGCCGTTTTGCAGTCGGGCTTAGAGTTTAAGTTTGGGCCTTCCGGCCGGGTTTTCGGATGGGTCGGGTCAACCCGACCCGGTCCAAAAAAATTAATTAATAAAAAATAAACAATAAAAGAATAATAATGAATAATCAAATAAAAATACAAAAAATACAAAAATAGAATAAAAAAATTATTCTGAAAATCTTATGAAATTTAGAAGATTCGGAAAGTATAGGAAAACAATAAAAATAATAATAATGAATAAATAAATAATAATAAAAATAAAAAAATAAAAAAAATAATAAAGAACACGAAAATAAGGATAAAAATTCTTAAAAATATCTGGTAAAAAATTTAAAAAAAATCTGGAAAATATAGAGAAATAAATAGAAAATATAAACAAGAAGATAAATCAATAAAAAAATCGTAAAAATTCTTAGAAACTCTAAAAAAATTTTTAGAAAACTTGTTAGAACATATAAAAATGTTTTGAAAATTAGGAAAAATATTATTCAAAAATGAAAATTTCAAAAAATATAGAAAATATTCTAAAAATAGGGAAATTCCCAGAAAGTCTTAGAAAATCCTAAAAAATAGAAAAAAACATTAGAAATTAGAAAATAAAAATTCCAGAAAATATAGAAAATATTCTAAATAATAGGAAAAATCCCAAAAATCATAAGAAAATTCTCAAAAAAAATGCCGAAAGATGTCCAAAAATAGGGAAAATCCTTAGAAAACTCTTAGGAAGTCTAAAAAATTTCAGAAAAATCATAGAAACTCCTAAAAATCGTGAAAGTTAGGGAAAAACCACATTCAACTGGTTTGACCTAATTTCACATTTTTGGCTTCCAGAACCTTCTAAAATGACCATTCTGCCCTTCTGGTCAATTTGACCCAAATCATTCCAAACCATCCCAAATCATCTTCAAACCTAATTGATGTATTTTCCAGACTTCTAGGACTCCCCTTTGTTTTGTATTTGACTTGACGTGATATGTTTGCTTTCTGATTTGACTTTCTTGATTGCGCATTTATTTTTCTGGTTGTGATTGATAGGATAGATAATCCCACCTGCATGAACCCCTTAGATTTTTAAAGCCTACCTTACCCAATCTCGCCTGCATGAATTCCTTAGATTAGAAAATCACTCAACTTAGGTACCGAAAGGGCGTTGATAGCAATATCGACGTAACTAAGTCCCCGAATCTAGATCTCTGGTTTTCGTAGGATCGAACGATCTCTCCCAATCGCTCGATAGGGTTTCCAGTTATACCCTCCAATAAATGACTGGTGGCGACTCCGATGGCATGCACACTATTCACATGTCACCCGACCACACTAAGGTCGATCTCGATTCAAATTTTCCTGACGCGATTTGGTATGGGCTTGGGAGGGCCCGGGCTGAGCCCAAATACCCGATGGGCATGGCAATCCATTAACTCTCTCGGGACTCGGAAATCTCGGGAGGGTCGCGACAGACTGGCGACTCCACTGGGGAATTTGTTTAACCCATTAGAGGACTTGAGCCGATTAAAAAGTTGGGTGCTTTCTAACACATTTTTCTGCATGCGCTCTTGAAGGTGAGGTAAGTCCACTAACCTAATGTGTTAAATATTTTTGCAGGGGGGAGTTATAAGGGGAGGAGTGATTGCTGACATGTTTCATGCAGGATTGGAGTTTAGGGTTGATTGTTTATTTCCTGCAAATTAGAAGCGCTGTTTGATACCAACTGCTGTGCATGCCTCGCATACTTTGAGGATCACGACACCTGCACACACAAGCGCCTAAACCCAAGCCGCGAAACACTCCTTTTAGGTCGCCATAGATAGGGATCGGTATGCAAAGCCCTAGCGTTTGATTGCGCCTGGGTTGACCATATTCGATCCCGCTCGCTATCTGAATTGATGATTCTTCCCACTTGACGTTCGATTGCGCTTGTGGGCAAAGTCGTCGGATTAGATAGTGGGAGCTTTTTTAGGTCCATACCCTGTCCCTTCTTTTATTTTCTAGAGTCAATTCCTCACTTGTCTCATGCGCATGTGAATTGGTCGGTTGGTATACCTAAAACCAAACATAAAAGAGTCTGGTTGGTAAGGCTTTCCTATCTTTAACTTGTGATTTATTCATATTCGCTTTAAATTTTACATACCATACATGTCGTGCATCATCTAAAAAAATTATCATTTGAGTGATTAGTTTGAAAGCCATTTTTAGGATAGAAGAATGATTTCCCCAAGTCGTGTCATAGTTCTCGAGACAACCACAAGGAGGCAGAGAAGCATTCCACGCCATGACACCAACATGGAGCCAGTTCAAGCATGACGATTTGCCTATAAGAGGGAGCTCCAAGATGGACGGATACACACACTAATTCGAAGAAATTCGATTTCAACCAGACGACTTATGACCCGATTTGGGGCATCCTTAGTGTTTATCACATTCGTTTACCGTGAATTTTATTTCTGAGCTTTGTACTCTGAATTCCCTCATGTGCGAATCATGTGCTATCTCATCCCATTAGATTTGATGTACTATGGATCTTTTAAGATGTATCTACACTATTCTGACTATATTAGAGATTGTAGTAGATGGATGTGATAATGGCTTTCATTCTAATCACTTGAATGATCCCAATCAATTGCATAATTCCCTTTGGAAGAAAGCTGGTTTAAAACTCTTTATTGGGCCTCCTTTGGTTTAAATAAGAATGCTTAACCCTTATTTCACCAAAAGGAAAATGTGAAATTGAATGGCTCATGCATATACTCTTCTATGTAATCCATGATAACTAAACAAAGTCGTTCATGCTTTCTAAATTCAAGAAAATATGGATACTCGAATTGTCCCGTTTTAGTAAACGATTTAATGGATGGGTTCCCTATAGTTTATTGAATTTAGGACGCATTGAAATTGCACTTTGCATTTTTTTAACCATTCTATTAATTTTTCTTGAAAATTAATCAAAAGCAGTTATCATGGATTACATTCCTTTCATTGTATGCTTTCTTATGAAAAAATATTGATAAGAGCTTCCACGCAAGACTGAGACCTCGCGTAAAGATCCTTATCTTCATTAATCACAAGATGGCATAAATTGAAAGGATTTATGCTTTCTTTTTATTTTCCTCTCCTAATTAGATCTATTTCACCAAATCAGGTAATAAAAACAGTGAAGGAGAATCTCACAAACCGTTCGGGAATAAACATGGAGGATAACGGCACTGATGCGCGACTTACTAAAGCTAGGAATCAAGTGGACAGATTTTTGCATACTCTCAAAGCTTTCAACAGAAGATAAAGCTCTCGCTCCGTGTTTGCTATGAAAAGCCCTACGGTCACACCTACCGAATCACTAGTTGTCGATACCAAAGAGGATGAGTGACAGAAGAAATCCTTTTAGTCCCACGCTCCACCTTGATGAAAAAATCTAGCTGCTTAATGGAAGGAAGAAACCATGCAAATTTAACCAGGGCCGAAATTCGTCTAGATGTTCCCCAGAAAGACGACACATATTCCTTGACTTTTCCTTTCGCCTAGTAGCTCCTGAATATCTTTCAAAGGCCGGAATTTACCAAGAAGTACGATGGTATCGGATGTCCGAAAACTCATATCAATACTTTTTGGAAGAGATGACTGGAATATGTTGACGATGACTCACTCTTGATTCAGAATTTTCAAATTACTCTGATTGGTCCTGCGCTATCATGGTTTATGGCGCTTGATATTAGGGATCATCGAAGAGTGGGATGATCTTATCGAACCAATTTCTAACAACAATATAGATACAATGTGAAGGCTATCCCCACCAGAATGGATCTGAAGCATGGGAAATGAGGAGGAATGAAAATTTTAGATCGTTTGCACAAAGATGGAGAGTGAAGGCTGCTCAAGTTCAACCCCCATTGGAATGAGGATGAGTTGATAGGAGACTTTCTAATAGCCCTTCCATACAAATTCTTTGATCGGCTGCATACATCTGGTTGTCATCATTTTTCGCATTTGTGGGATGTTGGTGAAAGGTAAGAATGGCCATGCAAATGACAAGTTCAGAAACAAGAAAAAATTATGGGGAATACTCTCAAGGTCAACAAAGAATCATCAATGAAAGCAAAAACCCACGTATCAAGGAAAAGTCATCATGAATCAAACTCCCAAGATAAGCCAGCAATACCAACCAACTGTTTACACTTCTCATCAGGGTCAATATGGGCCTAAGGTGGAGAGACCTCGAAAACCTAACCGAGAGAAGAAGCTCCACCTAAGCCATTCAC
Organism: Psidium friedrichsthalianum; assembly: GCA_019149425.1. Classification (NCBI taxonomy): domain Eukaryota; kingdom Viridiplantae; phylum Streptophyta; class Magnoliopsida; order Myrtales; family Myrtaceae; genus Psidium; species Psidium friedrichsthalianum. The sequence continues at coordinate 3,913 of JAGVVM010023119.1, read as the reverse complement.
TCCACTTCGTATTCCTACTCAAAACTGTTTCCAATTGTTATGAGAAAGTGGGTTAGGTTGCGAAGGAGCCGCCAACGGAACAAATTCTCCAAAGAATTTTCTCCGGCTATGACGAGACCTAAGGGACTATGCGTATCATATGGTGTGAATAGGGCATAACGGCGATAATTGCTTGAGTTCTAAATCATAAAGTTGACGCCCTCTAAATAGTGAGATTCCTCAAGTGGATGACCTGAAGTGAAAATAGACACTACCAGAGCCATTTACTCTGAGCATTAAGGAGTATCCTCAATAAATGGCAGAGAGGAAGGTAAATACTGGGTTTCTTGTCATATATAGCGCGGAGGCCACCTCAACCCTGAATCAACGAGGAATTAATCTTGTGTTCAAATGTGGTACATTCTCTCCCCTCATCCATTTAATCTTCAATACCCCCCACCCTGCCCCTTTTTTTTTCTTTTCTTTTTTCTGTGTTTTTTCCTTTTCACACTCTTTTTTTTTTTTTTGTTTTCGTTTGTATTCTCCTTTAGTTTTTTCTTTCAATTCGTTGTTGTTGTCTTTTTTCTTGTTTTCCCTTTCCTTATTTTTTTTTTTTTTTTTTTTTTTTTTTTTTCCTGCTACTTTGTTTTTTTTGCCCTTTTTTTCATTTTTGCCCCCCAAGAACAGGATAAGCCGTCACCGGCATTGTGGGGTGGGGAGGACGTGGAGAAGAGAGAAAGTGAAAAGAAGGGGGAAGAAAGGAGGAGAAGGAGAGGAGGAAACGTGGTTTCTGATTTCCTCGCAAACGGAGAGCTGGGGGGTTCATTTTGCAGCCCCGTTCGCTTGGTCCTCACCTGTCACCGCCGTTATCGGAATATGTTTTTTTTATTTCTGTCGTTTTTAGTTTTCTTCGGCCGTTGCTTTTTTCTCCCGCCCCTCAAAAAAATTAAAATTTTTTTGTGGTTTTTTTTTAATTTTTTTTTGTTTTTTATAAACTTTATAATTTTAAAGCAACCCAGGTCAGTTTTCCATGCTTTAAATTGCTATTGAGCGTTACCCACTCTGTTTCGGTTTTTTTTTTTTCTTTTTTTTTTTTTTTTTTTTGTCATTTTTTCTTTTTTTCTCATATTATTAGTCTCTCACTTTTCATATTGTAAGGTAGAAAACTCGATGGCGGCACCTTGGGGTCGCTAGAAGCTCGTTGAGGTTTCCCGAGGGCGTAGTCCTCCTCTTGTGTAAACGGGCCTTAATTCTGGTTTTCAATTTCTATGTTGTGAATTTGGCATCCTTATGCATTTCTGTGTTGTTTTTTCCGTTTGGTTTTGTTTATTTATTAAGGGACATTTGCGGGAATATTCCTTTTCCTTTAAACCGGCCCAAATGATGAATACCCGTCTTTGCGAAAAATAATTCGAACAACCAAGACTTGAGGGCCCCGGATTCTCACGCACTATAGGCTTCCTACGGTTTTTTCAAAATGTGAATTTTTACAGGAACGAGACTATGTCCGATTGGTAAGGTGTAAAGGACTCATAGTTTCCCCCATTTTTTCTTAATTTTTTCTTCTAGTTTGTGAAAAACGTTTCCCCCTTCAAAATAAAAGAAAGAAGAAGAATTAAAAGTCGGAAATTTTTCCAAAACATTTCATCATGCATTGTTATTCAAACTGTTGTAATATTATAGTTAATGGCTGTTCTGCCTCATACATTTTACTCGTGCAGATTCATGTCTCCAAGAATTGGTGTTCCAAGAAGGTTTTTTAGAAAGGTAAAAATGTGATTCCGTTCTCGATCTAATGAAGGAAACATCCCCTTTATATTATAGTCTCTGAAACCATGTCGGTATATTTCCTTTGGCTTAGGTTGAGATGGCCAACTAGCTCAAGATGAATAAAAAAAAAAAAAAATGAAAAAATGCGTGACGAAGATGAACGTAGAAGGAAAAAAAGGTTTTATTGAAAAAGCAGCCCCCCCCCCCAATTTCTACCAACCAAAGAAGCCAATACGGGGCAAAAACACAAAAATTGAGGGGGAAAAGTTGGCCTTGTCCAAGTCGCGGATTGCATTTTAGGCACAACTCTAATGGGGGGGGGGGGGGGGGGGAGGGAAAAAAAGAACACACTTGAGACTGAGTCGCCCTATTTCTGGCGGTTTTGTGGAAGAGAGTACGTTTCCTAAAGAGTAGTACTTTTCATTTTCGGTCAGTCAGGGGAAATAAACTTCTTGTTACCCGTCCTTTTCCTTCTTTAAGGCGACAGCCGAGATTGAGGGGGAGGGGTAAATGGGTTTACATAGCACTTGGATGACCGAGAGAAAGGAAAACAATGTGATACCAAAATAAATGCACAAAACAGGCGGAGGAAGGTGGCGGACAAAAGAGAAGGTAAGAAAATCTTCAATTTCATTCAAAACAACTCGAAGGAAAATTTTTGTGATTGAAGGAAAATCGTCCTAATCATCATATGAATAGGGTTATCAAGCCATCATAGGGGGCAAAAACAAAATTTTTTTTTTAAGAGCTTTGTATACCCCTATGAAGATTGCAAGGGGTGGTTGTTGGGGAAAACAAATAACTGATGACCTCAAAATAGCCAGAATAAAGTAAAGAGTAGAAGCAATAAATTGTAAGGGAATCCATTTTAGGAGCAGGTGCAAAGTCCCCCCCCTTTTCTCTGCCCATCTTGAAAGAAGGTCAAACTTTGAGGGGATACTCTTCTTTAATCATCAGGAAGAAAGTATAAGGAACACGTATACATTTCAAGACAACAAAACCTTTTTTCAAAGTGCCTGAGTGACGCTAAGATTGGCAGGACACATTCCTACTAGGGGCAGGGTGTCGAGAGAATGCGAATTGGAGGAAGAAGGAGGAAAGCTTCGGGAAATGATAGATATTTCCCAGATTTTTGATTTAGGGGTGCATTAAACTGAAGGAAAAATGTGAAAGTTATTACTGAGCTACTCGACTGGGGCAAGAATTACCTAGCCAAGACCATGGATTATACAATCAAGGGTTCCCAAAAAAGGAAAAAGGGAAAAAAATCCCCGTATGAGTGGGGAAACAAATCTCCCCCCAATGCGGATCCTTTTGCCCCTGAACCAAAGGATTATGGAGGGAAAAAAAAAGAAAAATCCACAAGACAAGTTGCCTTCAGTTGCTTCTAGGTTCACAATAAGAGGTAAAAAAAACGTTGTATATCGTTTCCCAATTTCTTAAGCGAAAAAAATGGGACACTTAACTTTAAACACTTTTCATTTTTCTCAGGGACATTGCCTTGCCAGCCACGAGCAGGCAGGGAAAACGTCGTCTTTTGTTTTTGGGATCAAACTCCCTCGATGACAAGGTTTTTATCTTTTTTGCTCTTTTGACAATTTATGCATTGGTGGATTTTCGATGGGTAATGTTTGTGCATAAATCAAGAGTAAATTGATAGAGCGGTATTGTTCTAATTTATTCTGGAATGAAAACGATATTGCTAACTTCCTCATTTTAACCTGACAGGGACTTAACACACAATGGAGAGTCTACAGATTTTCTCACAATATTTTTTTTTATGCGTATCGTATTCGGATTGGAACGCATAAATTTCAAGGCGTTCGAAGTTTGTATTGTTTCCTAGTTTACTTCAACAATGGAAAGACATACACGACCACATCTTTTTTTTTTTTTATTTTTACCTAGGGGGCCCCTCTGCCGCGACGGGCAGCGCCAGGTGGAGGTTAATGTAGTTTTCCTCATACTTCTAAAATTTTTTCAAAATCATATCATTTGAATTTCAAGGTTTAAAAAAAATTCAGAAAAAAACGATAATGTTTTTTTCAAATAACATTATTTTTTTAAAACCATTTCAATACAGCCCACTACGTCTTTTTGAAGAAAAGAAAATATCCGGCTTTAGAACCTCATTCAGTATCATGATTCGAAAGGTTTTGAAAAA